>JADRCH010000034.1:4435173-4506026 GCA_019843965.1 Rhynchomys soricoides
CTCCTCCTCCTCCTCCTCCTCCTCCTCCTCCTCCTCCTCCTCCTGCTGCTGCTCACAAAGTTAAAGCGGCACAGAATCAACCAAACGCAGCACTTGAATATCTACTTACATATTCCAAGGGATATTTTTGGTGAGGGGTCTGGCCAGCCATTTGGAAGCATCTTTGTGACTGCCTCAGACCTGTCCTAGAGAGCTGCGATCTATGCAATACTTGACTCTGAAGGGTGTGCTGATCCAGTGCATCACCTATATCCGAAATCTTCAGGTGTCTCTTCTGTGTATACACTTCCTTCCTTAGACCCTTTCCTGTGGGCCACTGGAATCCTGGAAGGACCCAGAAGCTACTGCCTGCCCAGTCATTAACCAGTGACTGACTGTTGTGTGAGGAGGAATGACCCAGTGCTCCTGTGTCCACTTTCTGCATCTGAGAGCTAAAGGGTTGTGCATGTCTGTGATGAGACTACATAGTGACTTTGATCTTGGCATTGTCTTTCTGAACTGAGAACATTTTTTTTCATAAATCTCCTAAATAAAGTCCCTTCAAACCCAAGGGTTACATCTAAGGAAACTGATATAAGACAGATGCTCAAAAATTTCACGAGAAGCAAACAGATGTTCAAGAGAGGCTTTTAGTAAACAGAAGCCACACAGTGTAGTGACAGAGACTGGAGGCACATCAGCAAAGAAACCAGGAGAAAGCCAGAGACTGAAAGCTAAGTGGATAACCGTGCTTGCCTTGGGAGCCTGGCAACCTGACTTCCATCCCAGATCCCACTGGTAACAGAACCAACTCCTGGAAGCTGTCTTCTGACCGCCACGTGTGCCAAGGTACACATGTGCTCTCTCTTAATAATAATAAGATAATAATAATAATAGTGATATTAAGTTTTAGAGACCTTAGGAGAAGCAGGTAGGGAGAAAGCAGGAGGAGTGACCATACCAGGAACCAAAGCCAAAAGCAGAGCCACCGACCTCAGGTCCACAGTGCAGGAAGCTGCACACGGGGGCAGACTGATCCCGCTGCAGAGTTCTATTGAGCATCCCGAGCTGCTGTGTCCTGGGATAACTTCCCGTCTCCTGCATGGTCTGGGTGTACAGCTGCAAAGATAGCTCTGTGTACCTCTAATTCCTCTGTGCATCGTTCCCATAATTCCACTCCCTGGCAACTCGAGCAGAACTCCATTGTTTGGAAAGCTAAGGAGCTTGAGAATCCCACGTAACCCCCCAAGAATTCCAGTAACACCCCAACTGGAAGAGCGTTTATAGTGCGTGGGATAGTTCCGACCTTTTATAATTAATAAGTCCCTTCAGCTCCTTTTAATTTTGTTTTTATTATCAAAATTATAATGTGGTTTTCTATTTTATAACTTCTAGTTAATGTGGCCTCCCATTCTTCATCATGTCACTAATTTAATAACCAACAAAATCCCTTCTAATTCCTTAGTAAATGAATTTGCTCTGTGTAATTATTAAATGGAATACATTTCTTCAGTATAATATTTATTGTGCCTAAATTTAAAATTAAACATTTGTGATAACAACTTATAATGGGAAGTAGGAAAGGCAAGAAGTTTTTTTTTTAGTGTGTGATGCTGTGGCTTTGAATCTATTAAATGGTCTCATTAAGCTAGAGAGACTCCTTGTTTCCAAGATTGTGAGGTGACATCGTCATACCCTGTAAATTTCACATTTCATAAACTTCTGCTCAGAAGGTCACTCCGGGTTTGTGTCATGGTCCACCACAGAGGAAAGTAACTTAATCAATTTTGTTATAAAGTGAATGCAGTTACTCCTTCCAGGATTGCTCAGACTGGTACAAAAAGCAAAAACAAAGGTAGGAGCCCCCTGGTCGCGCTGTACCGTGAGTACCTTAAAGACAGTTGAAAGGCTTGCAGGAGAAAGTAGGCTCAGCTGGTAAAGTGCTACTCACATAAAGATGAGGACCCGAGCTTGGACTCTCGGGACTCACGTACAGCAAGCTGGGTTCAGCAGTGTGCATCTGTAATGCTCTTACACAGAGATGGGAAGGGGAGACAGAAGAGTCCCTGGAAGCTTGAGAGCCAGCTAGTCTGACAGACAAACCTCAGGGCAAACAGGAGGACATCTGGATGCACGAAGATGAAAGAGGACTCAGTGTGAGGTTGTCCCCTGGCCTTCACACATGTGCTATCACATGCACATGACCACATGAACACAGGGAGAGAAGAGAAATTAAAAATAGGAAGTAGGATTTTGGAATGTATTTTTCTTTCTTTTTTTTTTTTTTTTGTAAAATGTGTTTATTTAAAATTTATATTGTTCACTCATGAAATATCAGTTCTTTTGTTGTTGTTGCTGTTGAGTTTTTATTTATTTATTTATTTATTTATTATTATTAATTTTTTTACTTATTCACTTTACGTCCTGCTCACTGCACCCATCCCAGTCACCCCCTCCTACATTCCTTCCTTCTCCTCCCCTTCCCTTCTCCTCTGAGCATGTAGGGTTCCCCCTGAGTATCCCCTCTCCCCACCATGGCACATCAAATCTCTGTGAGGCTAGGAGCATCTTCTCCCCCTAAGGCCAGACAAGACAGTGTAGCTGGAAGAACCTATTCCATGTACAGGCAACAGCTTTTGGGATGGCCACAACTCCAGTTGGCACGTACTTTCTTAGAAAACTCTCAGCAAAAGGAACAGAGTTCAGCTGGACATCATGAAGACACAAATGTTCATCCTATTATACAGACAAAGTGCTTGGGCTTCCAGAAGGGGTGTTACCCAACAGTTATGTTATCCTGAGAAAATACCCATCTGACTCTCTTAATGCGCCATAAAAAAAAAAAAAATCTGCTCGTGACTTCAAAGGTAATTTCATGAAATACATGATCTAGAATAGATTATCTAAGGGATATGCTAAATTGAACAGGAGAAGAGTTACGTTTTCTAAAAAGAACAGATTGGAATGAACTTAATATAGATGACCTCATTTGCTGAGCAACTAGCAAATAAAACCATACGTGTTAATGGTTTCCGTAACATTGGCACATACTATTCCAATAATTATGCTAAAGAATATACAATCAGTGATGGTAATTCTGCCTCATTGAGAGTGTAAAGACTGCCTTAAATGTTAAATAAGTATCCTCGGCCTCACTCTGAGAGGAAATGCAAATTAAAACTACTAGTTTCCATGTCCTCTGTTGGCAGAGAGTCAACAGTTTGTTAGCACACTCTGAGTGAACCCTGGGAAGTGGGCTTCTCACACATTTTGGAAATTCAGTAATTACAAGCTCATATGGAGAAGAATCTGCAGAAAGTACAGATGGACTTACTTGCACCAAATTTCACTCATGGTCAAAATTATTTCTGCCTATGTTTAATAAATACACCCTTGTTTATAATCGCGTAAAACTGGAACTAGGCAACATCCAACAAAAAGAGTTATTTGATTAACTACAGTGTGTCTTCTGGAATACTGTCTTAGTTATGGTTACTACTGCTGTGGTAAAACACCATGACGAAAAGCAAATTGAGGAGGAAAGGGTTTCTTTGGGTCATACTTCCACTTCATAGTCCATCATTGAAGGGAGTCAGGACAGGATCTCAAACAGGGTAGGATCCTGGAGGCAGGAGCTGATGCAGAGGCTGCGGAGGGGTGCTGTTTACTGGGCTTACTCCTCATGGCATGCTCAGCCTGCTTTCTTATAGAACCCAGGACCAGCAGCCCAGGGACAGCACCATGCACAGTAGCTGGGCTGTCCCCCATCAGTCACTAATTAAGAAAATGCCCTACAGACTTGTCCAGGCACTTCCTCAGCTGAGGTTCCCATCTTGCAAATGACTCTAGCCCAGTGTCAAGTTGAAATAAAGTTAACCAGCACAACACTGTGGACCCATAAAAATGAGAGGGAAAAGAGTTGATGTGGAAAGTTCTTGAGAATTAATGTTGAGAAATTAAGGTGGGCGAAAAGACTTAGAACGTGGAAAAAGAATTGAAAAAGAAGAGAATATCTTCAGTTGTACATGAATATAAAAAATATTAAAAAATATGAAAGCAATCATCTATCAGGATGAGGAGAGTTGGGGAGTCAGCTTTCAATACGGGGGGGCAGAGCCTTTATCATGAGCATGTTACCTCTTGCACAGAGTTAAGTAAAATAAATGACAAGAAAGGCAATACCAAGAAAGGGTTGAAAAGGCTCATTTCCCAAGTTTACATCACTTCAGGGTAATAAATGCTATAGCTCAAGGGTTGGTAAACACCTTCATGCCAGCTTTGGCTTGCTGCCTGCTTTAGCAATATGTCATTGGCTTTCTGTAGCAACGGCCAAATGAAAACCAGAGGAGGAGTCACTTCTTTTGGCTCACAGATGCAGAGGTGTCAGTCTCTAATTGGCTGGCTCCCTGGCTTTGAACTCTCCACCAGGCTGAATATCTAGGTTGTAGGAGCATTGTGGTCAAGCGGGCAGGGTGTGGTCTGAATGTGAAATGTCACTCATACTGCTTACATACCTCCTTGCCACTTGGTGGCGCTGTTTGGGGAGGTTGTGAACTCTTTAGGAGCCTTGCTGGGGGTCACTGAAAGGTGAGCTTTAAGGTTTTATAACGGGGTTCCACTTCCTGTTCATTCTCTGCTTCCAGAAGTCAGATTCCTACTTCTCTCCCATGCTCCCTCCCCCTTGATAAAATGTGATCCCCTTGAACTAACCTGTCTTTCCTTAAGTTGCTTCTGGTCAAGTATTTTTATTCCAGTAGTGAGAAACGTCACTGGTATGAGACTCTCTACCTCCTGAAGAACAGGAGACAGGAAGGAGAGATTAGTGGAGCTTAGACAAGACTCAGCCCACAGAGATACCCTCTGTAACTCGCTTCCAACCAGGCCTCATCAACTCAGGTTCCCCAAACTTCCAGAAACAAGTGCCACAGCTGGGGACCAAGATTTCAACCCATGAGCCTGCAGGGGACAGTTCCTATCCAACCATTAACAGCAAATCAGGTTTACACAGTGATGTGTTAATAAAAATACGTATAGAGATATATATGTTCTATGGGGTTATGGGGAGGGAGGTGCGGGGGAAGGGGGTGCCTCAGCGGGCCCATGCCGAGGCATCCCTTCCCCCTGAGGGACCAGCCACATGCGATGGTATAGTATAGAAATAGAGTTTATTCAGGGCATGGGGAGGGGAGCTAAGAGGGTAGTGGAGGCAAAGAAAGGCAGAGAGAGAGAGAGTAGAGAAGTAGAGAAGTAGAGAAGTAGAGGCCGGCCATGGCCACGTGGGGGGGGGGTGGGGGGGGAAGGGCATGGGGAGAGGTAAGAGAAGAGAGAAGCAAGAGACAAGAGGTAGAGAGAAGGGAGGGGGCAAGCAGCCCCTTTTATAGGGCCAGGCCCACCTGGCTGTTGCCAGGCAACTGTGGGGCGGAGTTTAGAATGCTAACACATTGCCTACCACTCCCTGTGTATCATTTACAGCTGGTGTAGTATCACGGTATCAAACTTGAGCGGTTGAACCATAGAGCTGACACGGTCTAAATAGTCACCCTTTTACAAAAGTGCTTTGTCAACCTCTGCCTGGGCTCATATCAAGTCTGAAGAGAAAGGCATCAATAAAAAGGAAAGTTGTACACATGCATATCTTAAAATACCCATTCTTGAAATTCTATATCCAACAGAGATCTTCAGGTTTCTCACAACTAGAGGGTTTATTTTTATTTTTTTTTCCAAATCAAGATCCAGAGTGGCTTCAGCCAATGACTGTTTCTCATCTTGGCAAAGGGCCTTGGTCAGGAGTTGCTACATGATCTGAGTTGGACCAATCAGAGCTACAGAAACACAGCTGCCCTGTCTGCAAGGCCAGGCATGCCTGAAGAGACAGAGCTCTCACCTGGAGCGATCCAGAGTCAACACACTAGTGGGAAATGGTAGTGCCTGTGAGACCGAAGAGAAAGTCTGCTAAAATGATTTTGGAAAATGTGTTTTCCTAAAAAATAACAAAAGGGGGACATGTGTGATAGTGTCGTCCCCCCCCCCCCCCGCCCACTGCTAATCTTTTGTCTCAAATGGTAATTTCACGTCTGTCTGCAGCCTCAGCAGGCTTTTACAATGCCAATGCATTAGGGAGTTAAGTATGTATTACTGTGTTCGCTTGGGAAAACAGAGCTATTCTGGGTGTTTCAGAAATAAAGGCTTGAATGCAGGAATGATTACTTACATGAATGTCAGAAGACCCCAGGGAACAAAGATCGGGGAAATTGTTGCCTGGAGTTCAGGGTCAGGGAAAGAGACTGAACACTGTAGCCCGAAGGGCTGAAGGGGGTGGTTCTTAAGTGTTCTCTGGAAACTGCTCAATTGCCAACCATCTCTAGAAGCTCCCAGAGACTCCTAGTCTACAGCAGTGAGGTAGCTGTTTCTCCCGCCAGCCCCAAAAACCCTATGCATCTTAACTGGCCTGTTCCTCCTGGATAGGGAAGAGAAGATCGTGGGACGTACTGGGGATGAGCAAAAGATGTACAACCCAGCACACGAAGGTGGAGGTATAAAACCTCCAGGGCATCACTAGCAATCACAACAGAACCACGGACACCAGCCACACAGTCCACAGTATGGAGGAGAAGATGGTAGTTTGTTTAAGCAAAGACTTATCACACTTTTCCTACTCACACCTCTTTTGTCCTAAAAAGTGATGAACACACACACACACACACACACACACACACACACCAGGATCTAGGATCAGGTAAGACTATGAGGGAGTCATAGACTGGGTTAATTGAGGTGACAGGAGAACACACCTTAAATGTGGGTGGTGGCACACTCTGTAGGCTGAGACCCAGGCTGAATACAAAAGAGAAAGCGAGTGAGCATCTGTCAGTCTCTGTTGCCTGACTGAGAACGCTGTGTGGCAGCAGCCGACGCGTGCTCCTGCCGTCGGATTTCCCTGCCATGATGGACTGGACCTTGAACCGTAAACTCAAATCGTCCCTACTTTTCTTAAGTTGCTTCTCTGGTATTTTGTCACAGCAGTGAAAAAGGAACCAAATCAATATGTTTATAAAGTAGATATACAAGTCAAATGTTTACCGATCATAAATCATAAAAATGTACTCTAAAAACAATTATTGATATACATATACTCTTACCGTGTGTTAAAGAGTAAAGCAGGCACTGGAGATGAAGTTCTGTGGTAAATAGCACACACTGCTTTTGCAGAAGATTCAAGTTCTGTTTCTGCCCACTCTGGGCGGCTCACAGCAGCAGGTAACTCCTGGGGATATAGCACCCTCTTCTGGCCACCTTGTGTACCTGTACACATGTGCACACACTTGTACATAGACACACACATACAAATATATTTTTTAAAATATTTTTAAAAATTAGGGGTAGAGGGATGGTTCCGTTGTTAGGAGTACTTGATGGGTTTGCAGAGGGCCCAGGTTCTCTTTCCAGCTTCTACTCAGTCACTCACACTCTCCTGTAACTTCAGTTCCAGAGAATTTGATACCGTCTTCTGGCTTCTACAGATGCTGTATCCACATGGTAGACTTAACAGGCAAGCAAAATACTCATAAATAAATAAAATAAAATGTAAAACTTTAGAAACTAAAGACTAAAACAAGTTTACAAACTAATAAGACAGAAGTACTCTTTACCACCTAAGGACTTCTTCTCAGCTGAGTATGTGATATGGCACAGAGTAGGCCATCGTTAATATTTTTGAGTGTTGATTAATATTTTGATTTTAGCATCATCAATACTGAGAATGCCACTTGACATAAATCTATGACAGTATGTTTAGGGCCATTTCTTAAATTACTAAAAATTCTGTCCAAATCTCAAGCCAGAATTTATTTAATGATTTTTTTTTTTTTAAGTGAAACCCAAGTCAGCAACCCCAACAGCAACCTGTAAAATCAGACATTCTAGGGGGATGGAGAGATGGTTCAGCAGTTAAGAGCACTGGCTGCTCTTCCAGAGGAACTGAGTTCAATTCTCAGCAACCACATGGTGGCTCACGACCATCAGTAATGGGATCCGATGCCCTCTTCTGGTGTGTCTGCAGACAGGGACGGTGTGCTCATATAAATAAAATAAATAAATCTTAAAATCAAACATTCTAATACAACCCAATACAAAGACCTCCTGACTTGATCCTACATGACAAAGAATGATCATACTGTGACACTGTGAAAAGGCTTTGTTTTCTAGAATAAACTATAAGAACAAACAACTTTTAAACAGTATATACAGAAGCACGTGGTAAACCCTGTCGTGGAACTGTCCTGAATCTGAGCCAAGATGCTTCAGGTGGCGATCACTGGCCTCGTGTGCCATAACAACCTTCACAGCGCAGGGTGCACGCTTGTGTGTTCAGAACCAAGCCTGTAGCCAATCCATAGGACTCGACTCTTTCAACTGCAGCCAGAAACATCTCAGATTCATTATGGGTTTCATTTTGAATTAATTATTTGTTGTTGTATGCTCAGGAAGCTTTTATGGTTGCCAAAGTTTTCAGAGGCCCCATAGTCAGTTACAAAGCCATGTCACAACCCACCATTTAGGAGGCTGTGGTTTGAGCCACCACTACCTTCCGGCTCTTACAGTTAGCCAAGTGCTTACCTTATTGATATGCTACAAGGTTATGGACCCAGAAGTGTGAACTTCCACAAGAAAATAGGTCCTGAAGTCTAAAGCAGAACAGTGCCCTTGAGTCAATGGTAGCAAAGAATGATAAAACATACTCGTGGTGGCTCGTTTGTCAATTTGGCATCACCTACGATCACTGGGATCACTGTGGGCATGCTGGTGAGGGATTGTCTTGATTGTTGGAATTGATGTGGGACGAACAAACCTGACTATACAGTACCATTCTCTTATTTGGGGCCATAGACAGTACTAGCTGAGTACAGAGCACTCATGGTTTCTTTCTCTGTTCTTGACTATGGATATCATTGGGACCCTAGACAGTACTAGCTGAGCACAGAGCACTCATGGTTTCTTTCTCTGTTCTTGACTATGGATATCATTGGGACCCTAGACAGTACTAGCTGAGCACAGAGCACGCATGGTTTCTTTCTCTGTTCTTGACTATGGATATCATTGGGACCCTAGACAGTACTAGCTGAGCACTGAGCATGCATGCATTTCTCTTTCTCTGTTCCTGACTGAGGATATGATGTGACTGGCTGCTCCAAGCTCCAAGGCTTGATTACAGTAACAGACTGGGAGTCGTGAGCTAAAACAAACGTTTTTCTCCCCTCAGTTGCTTGTTGTCAGGCTATTTTACCACAGCAAGAGCAATGAAACTAGGACAGAGATAATGCTGAGCTCTAGATTACTGCCTCCTCATTCATGAATATTCCCCACGTGTCTTCTACATGCACCCCTCGACTTTGCAGATATCATTTGTCTTTATTCTTCAAGGCTAAACCAGTTGCTTCATGAAAATGTCTTCGATGAGTTTTTTAACATAAGGACTTACTCCTCCTGGAGACATCTTTACCTTCATACTGGATTTTGAGCAAGACTGGATTCCAGTAATTATTTCATTCTTCTGTCACAAGGCTCAGCACACTGGCCTGCATGAGCAACTGCGTTGACTGGGAAGGAGGCAGGCCCCTTGCTTGCTGTCTGTGGATGTTGTCTTGCTAGGATGGCAGAGTTGATTCGAAGTACACAGTAACAATACCCACATGGCTGACAGCATTTACTGTGTGGGCCTTCACAGAAAAATCTTCCCACCCCAATTCTATCAGATTGTAAATTAGTATTATTCATTTTAACATTCCCTACAGTGCTTAGACATGGCCTTTGTGGTGAGTCACCACCTTCCACTTTTTCCCCACTAGAGTTTCCCATTAAAGTTTTAGAAATTCCCCCTCCTGGGAACCCAGGAGTTTGAGGGAAAGGACTTTACGTAGTCACTTTACTCATCGTGTATGCTTCACCCAAAGGAGAAACATGCTCATTCGGCAAATATCAGTTGCTATGCCCTAAGCTCAGGGTTAGGGCCTTTGGATATGAAGTAGCCCCATGAAAGCATGCACTGAAGGCTTGGCCTCCAGCTCCTGGCACTCTTGACAAGTGACTGAATCACAGAAGTGATAACTTCAATAATGGGTTTATTGAATGGATGGTTGGAAGGCGGGGCCTAGTTGGTAGAAGTAGGTCATTGGATGTATCTCTGAAGGGCGTGTCTTGTCTCAGACACCTCCTATCTCTCCGTGGACTAACACCTTTGAAGACATGGTCCAAGAGATATCCTTCCTCCTCTAAGTCAATTTCCTTGGGTATCTCTGCACAAAGGAGGAAACTGCCTAATACCGTGTGAGACAGACCGACCTTGAAGGTCCCCATCCCAAATTCTAGATTCCCGTTATAAAGCTGCATGGGACACTCCCACAGAGCCTGTGGAACTTTTGCTAACACAGCTCTGTTTAGTTTTCCTGTGCACATAGGAGGCTTCAATGACTTCCCCCAAGTCACTTGAGCGGTTAGTAAAGCCTACCCTGGAATTCAGCTCTTGAGTTCCGCCCTTTCACACCTGAGGACTGAAGCTAAGGTTCCCACATCCATCTCGTGTAGGCCACCAATGTGGCCCTGGGAGTCCCTCCTCTGCTCCGCATCCTCACTGTTCTTTTCTGTCTTTTTCCTGACAGCCATTCTTACTGAGGTGAGGTGGTTGTAGGTGTTTGATTTGCATCACCTGGTGGTTAGTGACCCTGAATAGTTTCATACACTCATTAACCACTGCATGCTTCTTTTTAACCATCCGTTTAAGTCTACGGCCTACTTTTAGAACGAGGTTGTTAGACCACAGAAGAGGACAAAGAAGTATGTAAATTTGGTTGCCCTAGAGCGCCACCCATCCAACTAACATGTCTGGGGAATGAGTGCCCCACAGGATATTCTTTAACTGACACAGTAGGGGTGGTTGGGGTGTTTCATCCTTGCTGGTTATTCAGGCTGTTTTGAGGAATATAAGAGAAAAGGTAAGCTTGTCATTATTAATCTCACTATATCTGTTAGTCACAGCTATGTAACAAATACTCCTCAGTCTTAGAAGCTTAAGGATATAACTTTTATTTTGCAGTTCTTACGATTAGGAATCCTTGTGCAACTATGGAAGGCCTGTGGTTCTGGGTCTCTCGGGACTGCACTCATTTCGTGACTGAAAATGGAAGTACCTGCTTTCTGGCTCACTACTCTGCCTGTCAGCTGGCCTCAGGTCCCGTTGGTTGCTGGCCAGGGACAATAGTTCCCTGTCACATGGTGCTTCTTGTGTATGTACAGATGTTGGGGGAAATGCAGGTTTTATTTGATGCAAGCGCTCTCTTGGTGGAGGAAACAGAGAAACATTCAGCCAGGCTTGGGTCATGGGAGATTCTTTTCCTGATCATCATCATCACCTGATGAGAACGGAGTTAGGATGGAGCCTGGTGGTGTCTTCAGATCCGTTTTACACCATAGTGTCTAAACAGGAGATCTAAGCAGGTGCGAACTTGTGATTCAGTTTCCCCCACTCTGCTTCACTCTCTGCAGCCCCTGACACTCCTTTCCTGGTCTGACTTGGTTCTGTACTTTTGGTACCAGACTTCTGGAAAGTAGTTAATGGTCTCTCCTTCCAGCTGTGAGTGTGACGTCCAACCCAACTACTAAACTTGCTAAGGAAACTGGTGAAATTCTGGTTGCTAAGACGGCGAAGTTTCGCTTTTCAGCTTCAACAAGGCCATGACAGGCACCTAAGAACCAGGGAGTTCATGTATACAGGAGCTTACCCACAGAAGCATCCTGAACAGACTGGAAGCCATTTTTCTACATTGAGAAATCCAGAGCATGCAATATCGGACCGTTTCTAAGGTCTGGGAATAATAGCCTCGTGGACTCTTAGATCATCTACAAATGTGCTCTCTCTTACTGATCCCCTCTCACTGCACACATTACAGCCTCTGGGGTCTTCTTAAAGCACACACTTGATCACATGACTCATCTTAGACTCTATAGCCAGCTTCAAACCCTCCCAACACTCTCAAGTTAAAACAATGTACAATGTCCCTCTTAGCAGGACCTCTCCCAGTCCGATCAGTGAGGCAGCCATACCAGCCTTTTCTTGAGTCCCATGCACTCCCAGCATGTCTCCAGCACCTCAGGGCCTTCAATTCTCTTTCCTTTCTTCCTCTGAGCCATCCTTATCTGCAGTTCTGCTTCCTCGGGTAACGTTCCCATTCTGTTGTCCATCAACCTTCCCTGAACTGCTCCTCCAGTGTTTGCCAGTTTTCAGTACAGGCTTACCAGTACGGTGGGCTGGCTGGTGCCACTTCCTGGGGCTGACTGTGGGTGTGAGCGCAGGACCCACGTCTCTCCGGTTTCCTGATGGCGTGGGTCCTCATGCTTTTCCAGAAGCTCCTTTATCCTTGTCCACATCACAACCCTGCATTTCCTTATGTTTCTGAACAATGTTCCATAGTGTTCTCAGATAAGCTCATTTTATATTAACGAGCCACGCAAGTATGAGGATTCCAGTTTGATTTCCCAGAACCCATAAAAGGCTGGATATAATAGCAGGTCCCTATAATCCCAATGCTCTGCGACAGTGGCTCTCAACCTTCCTAATGCTGCAACCCTTTGATACAATTCCTTATGTTGTGGTGACCTCCGATCATAAAATTATTTCTGTTGCTACTTCATAACTGTGATTTTGCTAGTCATGAGTCACCATGGAAATATTTTGGGAGACAGGTTTGACAGAGGGATCGAGACCCACAGGTTGGGAAACACTGCTCTATGGTAAGACAGAAGGCTAACCTGGTTTACCCAAAGGGCCAACATCTGAGCGTGTAATTTGACCTCCACATGCATGCCACAGCACACGTATGCCCACTCTCACACAAAAAGATAAAAAGGATGGTCCAACACAGGTGACTTGTGTTTTACCATTTATTGTAATTGTTTTAACAAATTGTTTCAGACAGGGCCTCCTGCCATTAAACAGTCAGGAGAGTCACCAGATAAATTCTGTTATGTTAGATTGGTACAACATTGGTTCATGAAACAAGGGTAAGAATAAATGCCATTTTAACGTGCACTTTTCTGAGAAAGGGCATATCGCCTCTTTGTTCAAAGGGATCAGTTAATATTCTACCATGAATCTCATTAAAATTTACATGTTTAATAAATGTTGGATATTAAATTGATGGTGAGGTCTATTTATGGAAAGCTTTTCATTTTCTCTGATGAGAGTCTATTTATTTTTGTAAGGAGACCAGCAAAGTTAATCACTAGGTTGGGAGTGGCTGAACCTATTAGTTAGGTACGTTTGTTCATTTACCTAATCTTTGGCAATGAGCAACGAAACACTATTTTGCAAATTTACAGGATTTAATCTTTATACACATTTAAAAAATTCTGGTGTTTCCTAACACGATGGACGGTTGTTAATGTACACGAGAAACCAATAAAATATTATAAACTCGCCCTTGTCTCTACAATAACCTCTGTACCTGCCAGGGGAGCTTCTATCACTGAAATTTGAGTCTCCCAAAGATCCTGCTGAGATCTTTAGCTCTGACTTTTGTCCTTTTGGGGATGGGCGGAGCTAGTTGTGGAGGAAGAAGGTTTAAGCAAACAGCCTCAGACGAGGAAAAGTTCCTATACAAGGGTTTTCGGTCGGCTAGTTTGCTAAAGTGAGAATTGGGCAATAGCTAATACAGTCCAGGAAAAGTTAATTTGGTGACGGAACGTAGGCAGCTGTAAATAATGAATTCTTGCAGTCAAAAGATTGAGCTGCCAAAAAAAAAAAAAAAAAAAGTCCTGGCAATTGGAAATCACAGGAAAAAGGTGACTTTGTGTGTGTGTATGTGTGTCCGCCTGGCTGCAGCTCAGACGACATCTGCCCTCTCCAAGTTTTGAGGGCAGCAGAGCGGGGACAGAGAATGCAGCGACCCGGTCACTCACTCAGGCACGTTCAGCCCAGCGGCTGGACCCACGCGCCCAAGCCCCGCACCGCGCCTGCGCGCCCAGTCACGTGGCGGGCGCTCCGCGCTAAGCGGGTTAAAAGTCACGGCCGCCCAGCACCCGGCTGGGCTGTGCTCTCGGCGTCCCTTCAGCCGACTGGGACGTGGGACCTTCTGCTCCTCTAGTCGGGATCCACGCGGGGAAGGGAGCCGAACCTCCTGGTGCCCTTCCCCAGGGTCCCAAACAGGCCCGCGCGCGAAACCGCGTCTTTCAACTGACAATGAAATCGTAGCCGCGGCCGGCAACGAATAGGCGCGAGGCCGCGAGGCGGAGGGGAGGAGGGCCATTCAGTCAAAGCCCCGCCCAAGACCCCCTCGCGCTCCTATTGGCACACGCCGACATTCCGACCCCGCCCCTTAACGGACCTGTCGCTCGGTGACAGGCGGAGGGGCCAGTTCCTGTTGGGCGAGGGGGCGGAGTCAAAGGTTGCCTGAGCTCCGCCCGGACTCCAGGGGGCTCCTCCCCCTTTGTGCTCCTCGCGGCGGGGCGGGCGGGGGAATGTCATTGCCGCTTCGAGCCGCCGCTCCTCTGGCGCCCTCGTCCCGTCGGCTCTCGCCGCCACCTCAGCCGCACGGGGGACACGGATGGCTAGTGGGGCGCAGGGGCCTTTTAGGTTGAGACCGCGGCGGTCGCGGCCGCTGCTGAGGCGGAGACTCCGGATCGCTGCCGCCGCCGCCGCCGCCGCCTCCACCCCCAGTGTCCCGGCCTCGCGGTGCTGAGGGCGGGAGCGCGCCCAGCTCTTCCTCCGCCTCCGCCTCCTCCTCCTCGTTGTCGTCGCCGTCGCCCTCCTCCTCCTCCTTCTCCTCCTCCTCCTTTGGGTCTCCGCCCAGCACCCCTCGCTCCGGGCGGCGGCGGTGGCCGCGGAGGACGAGCGAGACCCGCCGCCGGGGCACAACATGGCGGAGCCCTCGGCCCCGGAGAGCAAGCACAAGTCGTCTCTCAACTCGTCCCCGTGGAGCGGCCTCATGGCTCTGGGGAACAGCCGCCACGGGCACCACGGGCCCGGAGCCCAGAGCGCGTCCAGGGCGGCGGCGGCGCCGAAGCCGGGGCCCCCCGCGGGGCTGTCCGGGGGCTTGTCGCAGCCGGCCGGGTGGCAGTCGTTGCTCTCCTTTACCATCCTCTTCCTGGCCTGGCTGGCCGGCTTCAGCTCGCGCCTCTTCGCCGTCATCCGCTTCGAGAGCATCATCCACGAGTTCGACCCGTGGTGAGTGTGCCCGCCCTTCCCCCGCAGGCAGCCCGTTCGGCCCGAGCCCCTCGGATCCCACCCGGTCTCCCGCGGGCCGGGCCGGGCGCGCCCCCTGCCCGCTTGGCGAAGTTTGCCCGGGAGCGGAGCCTCGGTCGTCGGCCGCCGGGGTGGGCCGGCCCCGCGCGGCGCCTCTTCCCCGCCGCGCCCCGGCTTGCTCCGGGGGCCCCTTCCCCACGCCCTCTCCGCCGCAGCTTTGCGCCTTGTAGCATTTTATTTCATTTCTCTCCTTCCTGCCATCCGAGCAGCCCTGGGATTGCCTTCTGATCGCTGGAGGTGACTGGAACCCCTCGTCCGCTCAGCCTCGCAGTTTCCTGCTTTCTTTCCTCTTGTATTTTCTCTCTTGGAGAGTGGAGAGGGGAAAAAAAATATTATCCCGAAAGCGAACGCAGTGGTAGCGCCTCATGTTTTTCCAGCACTAGGTATTTTCAGGAGTGTCTCTCTTTCCCCCTAAGGCCCTGAAGTGCGCTCAGCTCGCCACACTATTTGCACAGTTGTATTGCGTTGCTTTTTAGAGCGAGATCGTTATTCAGTTAGCCAAACTCTCACCCTGCTTGTTACCACAATATCCGACAGCGTTGCATGAGTTCTTTTATTGGTCTCTGCAGGAGAGTCTGTGGAGACGAGAACAAGCCGTACCACAGTGCTGGGAGTCTATCTAGATTCTGGTGCCGAAGTTGCACACGCTGCTGCTTGGCACTCACTGATCTGAAGGTTGTAGGGACTTAACCCAACTCTGAACACGCAACCTAGATGGGGAGATTGCTTTTAACTTTCTCCCTACTGGCCCAACCTGAGTTAAGTTTTTTTTTTTTTTTTCCCGAGAGAGAGAGAGAGAGAGAGAGAGAGAGAGAGAGAGAGATTGAGAGAGTTCGAGCGCGCCTCTTTCGTTTATTCCTCTGGTTGCCCCATCAACCTTGAAATAATCTTACTTGTAATTAGACCTAATTAAACGGTAGGGTATTTGTCTTACCATTTGAAATGCACAGAAAATCTTCTTAAGAGTTAGTAAATATAGAGCTTATAAATGATTTTTTGCGGGGGGGGGACACTTACATGTTTATCGGACTTAAGTTGTACTTTAAGAAATATTTCTGCTGCAATATCTATTGAACACCAGAGGGGCCTACTCAAGGAAAACCAGTTTAGAGAAGCAGTGAGCTACGGTGCCGGCCTGCTTTGAGGTGTTTTCGTTCCATTTTAGAGGTTTCAATTTTTTTTCCTGACATTAGATTTGCTTTATAAATGACCATTATGTTATTTGGAACCATAGAAGAAAATCATGTTGGTGGAGATTACATACGAACCTACGAATATTTGTGTAGTTTTACTAACTGGATAGAATATTCTTTTGAAACAATCGATTAGATTAAAAATGAAATTGACCAAAAATGAAAGTCACTAGAATTTACTGAACACCATGGAAAGAGAAAGCTGTGTCTTTTCAGATGAAGACAGCACCGGGCGTAACAAAAACTGGAAATGTTTCCAGAGTAATTTTACAGATACTTCCATCAAGTAACATTTTTTACAAATGGAACTAGGAGTTAACTGCTAGGAGTTCACTCAGAAGCTGAAATTAATGATTACAGATAAATGCACAAATAAATGATGAGGCGATTTTAAAGTGTTTTTTTGCCCCCCCCCCCAGTAAAACTGCATAATGAGAAGGCATAGATGACTTTAGGAATATTGGAAATAACTTTTTTTATTCATGAAAATCCATTTTGTTTCTATTCTGCTGTGTATAAACACAGGTCAGATATATGTGTCTTTCATCTGAATTTTAATTCACACGTACTGATCTGCAAGTGTGCACAACTAAGGCCTACTTAACTTAGCTATTCCATCGAGCAGTGGTAGTGTTAAATGTTTGTTCACTCTTGATGAGATGTTTTCAGGATGTTAGAACATTCTACTTGGTAGCAGATGGGTTCATAAAGGAGTTGTCCTGCCCCTCACTGGGCACGGCCGCTTGTCTGTGTGAATCTCGTGGAGTGCCTAATTCAACAGACTCATGAGAGAAATCAAGTTCAAACAAAAATACTGTGCTCACTTTAGTTTTTCTTTTGATAGCTGTTACTAATAGGCATGCCATTCATTCTTCCATCTCATAATCATTCTTGAAAATTTTTTACAAGGGAGGTTGTAGCTCGCCTGTCGCCTGTCATGACTTTTGACTTTTAAAAGTTTTCTCCAGAGCCAATAACAGCAGCCTCACACACTAGCTTGGAAGTGGCTCGGATTACATGCAGCAGTGACTGGAACCTTTAGTAATATTGTCATATTCTCTTTGCCTGTTTCTACAAACCAATTCTGGCCTGCCCACACCCCTTCAGGTCCTCCCCTTTCCATTTCTGAATCCTTTCCGTGAAAGGCTGTTGATGATGAGTTGCTTCTATAAAATTTACAGTACCTCTTGAATTGTGAGACTTCAGATAAAATGAGTTGTCACCAAGTTACACCTTTGTTTAATTTTTCCCCCAAGTTATCAATCTCACCAGCTGCTGTAAGAGCTAGGGTATGAGGTCACTAATTTACGTGCCTTTTGTTTTGATAATTTGGCAACGTTTGGGAGTTACAATCTCACTTTTTTGTGCCAGGGATTTTCTCCCTTCCCAGTTGAGTTGATGAGATTCCTGGCAGCAGTTGAGACTGTTCTGTAGGTGCCAGACATGTGGTTGACCAACTAGCTTAACAGGCATGCATCTAACTTTTATCTGCCATTGTGTGTAGTCCTTGAGTGGTTTTGCTGTGATTATGAACACTTGTATGTTCCATCAGGCAGACCTTTCCTGTTAGCTTCTGACAGGTTGTGGTAGCTCTCACCATTAGCACTACTTTGAGGAGATGTCCTTGTTCTTGTGACACAGCTTTTTAGGGGCTTCTTTCTGGAGAGATTTTGGGAATTTACAATGTAAAGCTTTAGGTTTTAGCTGAAACTATGGTATAAATAGATTAATTAGTGCAAACCTTTTTCAAAGCCTTGGAAAGTAAGCTGTTTAGGAGTTGGGGACTGCTTCCTGTATTTTGAGGTCTCCTATGTTTTTCTTCACTTTTCAGATGACAAAGAAAACAAACTGTTGACCTCATTTCTGAAGAAGACAGAATGGTTAGCAAAAGCAAGCAGTTTTAGAACAAAGTTTCCCAGATCTTTTAAAGCCTCCCTGACTGGGATCATTAGCAGCACCAGTCCGGCAGCACTGATTTCATTGTAATCTATACTTTCTAGCCCGGAGCTTCTGGGATTCTTGACTTAGAAGTATGTGTAATAGGAAGTGCCTGAGTGGCTGCATTTGATGATGGCTTTGAATCTGTGCCCACTTATGGTCACTGTTCCCCTCTGGTAGTCATTGTGGCTTTCATAAAGCATAAGAGAGATCCCAAAGCAGATAGGATCTGTCATTAAAGCCCTTGGCATCTTTGCTTTTCCTAGAGGATTTTCTTTGCCAGACTAGACAGGATGACATACTACCTCAAGTCATAAGTGGTTTGCATGAGACAGTTGGTTGTCTACTGGGCATTAGAAACTAAAGTTTCCCTTCTCTGGCTCTGAACCTGTGGATGTGGAAGTAACTTAGCAGCCTGACTGTGCCTGACCTCCAGTCTTCATGCTCTCAAAAGTGTTGAATGTATAGAAAAAATATAAGCAGTCTTCATTGTACTATCTGAAGAGTCCCCAGTACACCCATGTTCTCAGAAGTAACTAATACAAGGCTGATGTTTTCTAAAGTGAAATCATAGGATACCAACGTACCTCAGCTGCTTTGAGTTAAAAGCCTTTGCATTCAGTAGATCTGCCTTCTGCTAAGTGATTGTGATTGTGCTATGTTTTCAGCATGCAGGAAAGTTTTAGAGTGAGTTTTAGAGTGAACATTCACATCACTACTGCCTATGTTCTCTGACTGATGTATTTTTCTTAACTCTTCAATGTCTATGGCTGTGCCTACACCTTTCTTCTAGACTCTGAAATCTAGAGAGATACTGGTGCCTTGTCCTGTGATACAGGATGCTACTTTGCTTCCTCCACTCCATGATAAAGGGCAACTTTCTTTCTGGACTGCATTGGTTTTCTGTAAAACCTGAGCCCAGCATGTACAAATAACTTGTTTTGTATCTTCACTTGGACTGCAGGCCAGGATCAGATTCCATTCCTTTCAGGTTTTAGTCAGTCATTTTACCTGAGTACACTGTAAGCCAGAGCATTAGCCATGCTTGTTAAATGACTTGGCTCTGTTGTCTGGAGAGAAAAATCTGAAGTGGTTCATTTTTGGTTTTATTCTATTTCATTTATGAAGAACTTGTGAAGTCTCGAATTGTCTCATTATTTATGTTGAGCCTGTTGTCAGTATCATGTTCCATCCAAACAGTGCAGGGCCTGAAAACATATGCACCCAAGTGAAAGGGGCGTGATGGGGGCCGCCCTGCTGATTCTGACTGATGCTACTTCTCAGTGTGAACCAATCTTCTCTCCCTCCCAGGAGCTCGCTGTGAAGCCCAGGCTGGCAGGTCGGGTTACAGTATGTCCTGCTTCTCACTTCACCTTCTTCTGCCACGAATAATTTCCTGAAACTTAGAAATGGATAGAAATGGCAGTACATGGGATAAAGAGAAGAGCTCGGTGCCTGGCGGGAGTACGTGTGGGGAGCTTGGGGCACTTGTGGGAAGCTCCTGTAACTTGGAGCACATCTGCTTACTGGCGGTGTGGGCTGGCCAAAATACCGAAGCACTTTGTATAGTTTGAGTGTTTAGAAAAATGCTTTCTTAGCTGAGACATCTAAACGTTTTGGAATATACTTTTCAACATAAATTAGTAAATGCTTATTTATTCAGATCTGTACCAATTGTCCATTTGTATCATTTAAAGATAAGCAAGTCTTTGAATTGCACTGATTAAGTTAGCTATATCATCTGTAACCCTTCTTGCAGGAAACATTAACAGAATTTCCAAGTGATATGTGTAAGTTCAATAGTGTCTCAACCTTTCAGCTGAAGAAATGGGGTGAAATCTTTTGTTTCATAGACAAAGCATAGTTTAGTTCAATGGTCTCCAGATCTGCCTGATTCCAAAGACTGTTTTTATGTACCCTGCCTGTAAGGCAGGTTTAAAAGAAAATGTCTCTCGCCATCTTTTTTTTTAAATCCTTTCTGAAACTGGATTGCTCTGTGTAGTCCTGGCTGTCCTGGAACTCTCTGTCTGTAGACCAGGGTGGCCTCAAACTCACAGAGCCACCTGCCTCTGCTTTCTGAATGCTGGGATTAAAGGTGTGCACCACCAGTTCATTTGCTTCTTAGTCATCTGTTCTAAATCTTTACTCATTGGCCCATCAAAATGCTTGGTCACAGCCCTCTCTAGTGAAGTAAGTTTGCTAGTCGGATGATAGCTATTTATTTTGATTGCCTTAATGTGGGGGAAGAAGAAAAGTTGATTTAAGTTTTGCTTTGTGTTTTATTGAAGATGAGTAATGAATTTTCAGAAATGGGCCTTTTAAGAAGTAGCCCATTGAGAAGAAAAGATGATTGAATCTAGTTAAATATTTTCACTAAGGTTTGTCTGTAAAAAGTTCATAATGTTGAGTTTGGAGGAATTAAGTCATCCCAGCATGGGGTTTTGAGTGGACAGCTATGCTCTTAGAGTAGACTCAGAATTCTAGAGGTAAACAGATTTTTAAAGTATATGTGATTGCTTATCTTGTTTCCAAGACAAAGGGCCTGAGGAGCAGGCATAAACTAAACTACCTAAAGGTAGTTGAGGCTTGGTTTTTGTTATCCCTCAGGATATGAGAAGACATTCTTTGTGTATTACCATTCATTTTGAATTGAGGGTGTTGAAGATAATAATAGTTCACACATAGATGTGGAAACAGGACTTCTGTATAAAGTTTAATTTAGAGCTGGTGATGTAAAAACAGCTGTGGGTATGAATTGCCTGTCACTACCATAAATTAAGTTATAAAACTATTTTTTTATTGTGTGCTCATGCTTATCAAAAGAAATGTTCTTGGATAGAGTAGTCAAATTTTATTCATATTAGTAAAATTCTGAATTATCAGTTGATAAGCAAGTTGATGATTTTCTTTTCTAAGCTTTATAAACTTATAACCCTTCCCAATTAAACAGTTTTTCCTCCCAGTATGGTTTTCTAAAAGTTATTTCTAGCAGTCCTTTCAACTTAACAAGACTTCAAATTATTATTTTTTTAACTTAAAATATTGACAGGTTCTTGTTCTCTCCTTTTCTCGGCATCTAATGTTGGAATTGACAGTGTGTGTGCGTGTGTGTGTGCACTCACACCTGTGTACTAATGTTGAAGTTGAACTATTGTCTGCAACATTACAAAAATTAAAATACTCGTTCCTAAAGTGTGCATTATGCACGCCTTACATTATTTTGTTGCAGGTTAGATTTGTCTGAAGAAAACCATGAGGACAAATTGAATGGCATCGAAGAAAAGGATCGTGCCCACAAGTTTATTTATGTGCAATCCACAGCAAAAACAGTGAATGTAGAATTATCAAAAAGAAAGCAGCACTTTTGTAGTCTTTGAGATACTCTTTGAAAATAAATCTCAAGTGCTTCTATGAAAAAGAACAGAGAGTGCATTTGCAAAGACCTTTATTATAGGTAAAGAGGGGTCTCAGTCTTCAGAAGGATCCAGTCCACAGTAAAATGAGGACCCACCTGACCATTGTGTTCCTGACCATTTTCATCACCTGTGACACTGCTTCTCCAGTCCCTGTCTCCCACATTGTAACTGAACCTAAGTAACGGTGTGCTGACTTGTGTCATAGGTGGTGAACTTTCTGTGTCGCTGCAGTCACAGCTTGATTAACGTGTTTTAGTGAAGTGCAATCGTAGCTTTTGTAGCCTGCTTTTTGCTCCTCTTTTTTGGTCAGAACATCTGGGCAATAGGTAAGGCTGAGATTTGGCCTGTTCTTTTTAGAGCAGGAAGTGCCTGTAAAAAAGGAGGGAAAGATTACAAGGTGTCAAGTGACCTTATAAAGAATTGTTTTAATTTATTATTTTATGTGTTTTATCTGCACGTACGTACAACTGTGTACCATTTGTCCACAAAAACCCAAAGTTACAATTTTGCGCTGCCATGTAAGAGTTGGAGATTGAACCTATGTCCTCTAGAAGAGCAGCCTTCCAGCCGTCCCTCCAGCCGTCTCTCCAGCCCTAGATAACAAATGACCTTAAAGCCAACTCTTTCAGATTGTGTCATCCTTTTCTTTAGATAACCCTTGAAAGATTGAATCACTCGGAAGACATAGAGGATAGAGGAAGCAGGGCATAGGCCATCACTTGGGAGACAAATGATAATGGAATAGTAAGTTACTGTTCAAGAATTGGGCTTTGGGGAAGGAGCTACAGTGGTCTTGGCCATGCTGTATGCCTGCAGTCCTAGCTATTTTGAGAGACTTAGAGGTGTAGGGGTGATGACCACCGCCACACACACTGCGCTCCTGCTGCCACATGGCATGCCCGTGCCAGTTCTCTCTCCCTTTGGGTTTGCTTACCATGTCCTACCAGGGCCAGCTTACCTGTTCTCATGACCTCGGAGTCAGCTCTCCTGACTGCTTCGGGGGTGAGGGGGCAGAGGGCACCACTTCACAGTAGAGGGGTGGCAGAGCTCTCCCTAGCTCTGTCCTCAGAGCTGTCTCCTCCACTCTTCCTCGCTCCCTCTTGACCTGGGCCAGCATTACTGAGCTGACCAGGTGAGGTGCAAGGCAGGCTTTCTCAAGTGAAGGGCAGGATAGCTCCCCTGAGCTCATGACCCTGTGGGCAGTTTTCTCGACTGCTGGAGTTGGTGAGGAGCAGAGGGTGGGCATCACCTCTGTGCCACCCCACAGGAGACAAGTCTCCAATTCCATCTCTCTTCATAATGCTAAAGCTGCTCCACTTCTTTCTCTCCCATTTGATCACCATATACTCATGCATGTGGTGCCGGGTCCTGTTTGTGCCCTCCGAGCCTCCTGAAAAAGTGGATATCTATCCCCCCCCCCTTCCCACTGTACACTGGAGGGCAGAGGACAGGTCTCTGTCTTCCTCTTCCTGTGCTGTGCTGCCTGGACTTGACTTGATTTTTATAGGTCCTAGGCATAGGTCAGCTTTAGCCGTCAAGCCAGGGTGCATAAAGCACTGCCATCTGCTCTGCCCTTGACTGATATAAAAACCACCACCACCGAGGTGTTTTCTTTGCCCATTACAAGGTATGGGTGTGTGTGTGTGTGTTTCTTTTGTGTTTTCAGACAGGATTTCACTATGCAGTTTAGGCTGGACTAGAACTTGTGAGATAGCCCAGACTGGCCTGGAATTCTCCATCCTGCTTCAGCCCTGCCCCTCCCTACTCCTAAACCTCTCAAGTGCTGGGTGGGACCATGCCTAGCAGTAATTACTTGCTTTGTTTCTTTTGTTTGGGGTGTGTGTGTGTATGCATGCTCACATGTGTGAGCAGGGACTAAAGGTTTGCGTTCCTTGGATACCCACTGCCAATAATCCAGGACTTTTCACTTGAACCCAGAGTTTGCTGATTGAGCTAGTCCAGTTAGCCAGCCAGTTCGGGATTCTTCTTTGCCTCCACTTCCAAGCAAAGTAGGATTACAAAGTAGGATGGATGCAGGGCATCCAACACCAGCTCTCATACTTTACCCATAGTTCTGGAAAGAGGGTGTTGACATCTGAACTGAAAGAATTTAGGGAAGTCCTAAGTACCGTTTGATATGTTGAGGTGTTCGTTTGATATGTTGAGGTGTTCGTGTGTGTGTGTGTGTGTGTGTGTATTTTCAATTACTAGTTTTGGTTGGTGCATGAGTGGTTTTGTATAGCTAAGAAAGCTTGAATAGCTTCTTTGAGTTCTCTTAACAGTTTCCCAGGTTGCTTTCTTCTAGTGCAGTGGTTCTCAACCTCTTTATCATGACCCTTTTTGGTAAAGGGAGCGAGCGACAGATGACCCTTTCACAGGAGTCACCTAAGACCATCAGGAAACACATTTACATTATAACTCCTAACAGTAGCAAACTGACAGTTTTATGAAGGAGCAACAGAAATAATGTTATGGTTGGGGACATCACAGCATGGGAACCGTGTTAAAGGGTCACCACAGCATTAGGAGGTTGAGACCCACTGCCCTGGTGTTTCCATGGTTACTAAGTTGTATCCATTTTAATTTGTTTCCCTGATTGTTTACTGGCTGCGTCAGTCTTCAGGAATAGTGAGAAAGTCATATTCGGAAGAGTTTCTCAAAAATCATCTTCAAGGGTAAAGTTAATTCAAAGAAGGATGAAAGGTCATTGACCTTCACATAAGAACCTCAACTTTTACTGGGCTCTGAGAATTGGGTGTCTTTTAGCAAATGCTTTATGATATCAGGAAAGTGACTCTAGTTGGGAAGGCTTCCTTTAATAATTAGCACTTAAGTGAAACAAAAAAAAACCTTGGATTTCTCTTTGGTGATTAGAATGATTTCGATCAGATTTAGTGGTGGTTTCTGCTGTGTCTTAGTATAAAATCCCATGCTACTTGAGTAGATAACAGTTTCTTTTATGAACAATTAGTGGACTGTTGTCAAACTTAATTTATTGCTGCAGAAAAGTTTAAATCTGGAATTGCCTTTCTTAAAACTCAGTTGAGTCAGCCAGCATTTGAATTTTATAGTCCACACTTTAAACTTAAGCCAGCTATGCTAAGAAAGATGTTTGACCTAGCCCATCATCCTAAACTCCATGCGGGGAATAATCCAAATGCCCTGAGGGTAAACTCAACTTGGGTAATGGTCAGTGTGAGGGTAGCAGCCCTTCTTATTGTTCCTCAGATTCCTCCAGTATGAATTCCTAAGTGGAGATGCCCCCTAAGTGTCTTAACTGTTGTGAACTATGCCAGGTACACTCCTTTCAGGAAGATACCCTGAAGATTAGTTAGTATAGGCTCTATTAATAACATTTTAAAACAGTCGTTTGCTAAATTGTACTGAGGACTGCGCAGTTGAATGAACAGGTGCAAGTCATTTTTTGAAGTTTTACATCTATAAAGTAAAAACAGTAAAAGAGACTAGATTTTTGTGCTTAGGGGTTTTTGTTTTGTTTTATTTTGTTATCTGAATTTGTAAGGCATAGTCATTTGGATTTTTGATGCTCATTTGTCCCTGTAGTGGATGATGATTTAATGTTACCATAGAAAGCAGAAAAAAGTTCTTTTCAGTCAAGAACATCATTTGTATTCTCTCTGCAGTATATTTTGCACAGTATGAGGGGCATGGTGACTACTCAGTGACTATTGCAAACCTTTTGTCTCTAACTATATACCTTCTTAATAAGTAACTTCATCTTAAACTACGCGTCTTGTCTTGGTGAAACAGTCTTGTAAGTCTCTTGGGTTTGGCTCTAGTGTCAGCACAGTCTATGCAGCGAGTGCTGTAACACCACTTTCACGGGTGTTTAGTCTTAAGGATGAGGAGAGCTGCTGGAGAAGAGACAGTAGTACTTACAGAAGAGTTGTGAGCATCACTGCCGTCTGCTAGCAGTGAGGGAAAATGGCCGACTGGATGCAATAGGAAGAACGTCAAGAGAAAGTGTAATTTTAGGAGTATGCATGTTTTTCACAAGCACAAATAGCTCTCCGAGTTCCTTTTCATGTTTTAATTTACTTATTAGTAAAGGAACACTGAGTCAGACAAGAAAAACTAGTTAATACCCACAAGCTCTCTGAATTGTAAAAGTTGCTTTGTTAAGTTTTGAGATGATGAATGGAAAGGTGCCATCTCACTAAAACTGAGCCCCTTAAACAAGCTAGGGTTTAAGGGGGATAGCTGAAGTTAGTGTGCGCCTCAACACTAGTCAGTGTGTGCTAGTTCATGTTGACGGTGAGTTTAGGTAGGTTTAGGTTATTGATCCATTCATCAGTCTTTCTTGGTTGAATTCAATGATGAAGGTAAATGATATGCAAATCCAGCAGCACTTTAGAAAGCATCCGACTTTTGACATTTTAAACTTAGAAATTAAAGAATACTAAATAAAAATACTCATGAGAACAAATCAATTGCAGTACTTGTGAAAGAGTCTTTGCAGTGGAAATAACTTTGTGTCTAATTATTAGGTGGGTCATTGGATAGTCGCTATTAGTGAATTAGTGTTAAATGAACCAAAATAGGAGGCCCTGATCCTTTTGTTTGTTTGTTTTTTGTTTTTCGAGACAGGGTTTCTCTGTGTAGCCTTGGCTGCCCTGGAACTCACTCTGTAGACCAGGCTGGCCTCGAACTCAGAAATCTGCCTGTCTCTGCCTCCCAAGTGCTGGGATTAAAGGCGTGCGCCACCACTGCCCTGCAAGCCCTGATCCTTTTTAAAATTGTTATTTAAAGCCTAGTAGAAATGGTTGGTCTGTTAAGTATTCCTGAGTCCTCAAACTGAAAACCTGGAATTGACCTCACAGAATTATTTTTTTTTTTTAAACTTAACAAAACTATCTGCAAAAAACAAAAACAAACAAAAAAAAAACCTTTATTCATCAGTGTATTTTAAAAAGAAAGTCTGTTAGTGTTAGTGCATGTTCAAAGTCCCAAGTTTAGTCCACGGTACAGCAAAGGACAACAGCAGCAGCAACAGTAAAATCATGTTTTGAGTGGAATTTGTTCAGTACATTAACCAACATTGTATATTCACTGACTTTTAAAAAACTTAATACACCTGTCCATGGGTGCATAATCTGGTTCCTACAACACGTTTGTTCTACACTTTAACCAAGAGAGACTCATTTTAACATGCTACACAGCTGACATTTGAAGGAGAGGAACAGGATGATGAAGCCATGTAAGATAATGAAATGGATCTAATCTTAACACAGTTTAAAGGCCAGTTGTATGCTCAGAGTAGAAGAAATGAGCGTGAACAACTGACTTTAGAAATCCAGCTATTTCTGGTGGTTAGGGTGAGTCAGTCACTTCATTAAAAGGGAGACACCCTCCCCACCTTTAAGATAGTTATTTTGGTGATCAAAGTAATATACTGAACTCCCAAAGGGTCTAATATAAACAACCTTGATACAAAAGGTTTTCCTTTAAAATAAAGCCATTTTACTTAAAAAGAATATCATTTAAGTTATGTTAATTAGGCTTATTGGGCCTGAATCACAGCATTAGACATTACTAATAGGTTGAGGTATATTTAATATGTAACATGCACATAAGTAGAATGTTTGTACTGTGTATAATTATGAAACTTACTGTTGATGTTGGAAACCTACCCGGTGGCTGCAGAATTGAGCACCATCTTCATATTTACCCGTTTCTTCTTTAGCCTGTCTTAGTTTTCCTGTTGCAATTAAGGAAAACATTTTGACTTTATAAATATTTTGTTTTGATTATATGTGTATATGTGTGTGCCAGGTGTGTGCACCTGAGTATAGGTGTCCACAGAGGCTAGGAGTGGGTGTTCAGACTCTGGAGCTGAAGTTACAGTAATTGTGAGTTCTAGTTTTTTTCTATCATGAATAATGTTAATGATAAACTTTTCTGATATACATGTGTAAGTGTGATAGTTGTGTACTTGGACTGACTTTATATTTCAGCGGTTTATAAAGATACCATCTCAAAACTTAGTGGTACAGCAGCCAGCACTTTGCACCGTAATGCGGCCGACTAGGAAGTTGTGCTAGCCTGCATTTTGAGAGCATTATAGTTGTCTCCAAGGCTGTAGCTGGCTGGGGCGGGAATGCCTCTGATGCCTGGGTGTTGGTGACATGCTGGAACTTTGACCATGCATTAATTAGAACTGGGCTCTTCTCTGTTGTTACATAGACTGCCTCACTGCATGGTTCCTGGGCTCCAAAAGAGAATCCCAAGATAGGAGAAGCTGCCTGGTTGGTTAAAGGCATGGACAGCATCGTTTCCAATCTAATTTATTGTTCAGGTGACACAGCCTTACCTCAGTGTCAAACGAGAACACTGGTATGTAGGTGCAGAATTGGTTAGGAGTATCTTTAGATATTCTACCACACTATGTTTATTATTTTAATCTCCTGTGAATATCTTTGACCTCTTTGGTTTTTGTTTTTTATTTGCTTCTATTTGAAGTAGCATCTGGCTAGGTAACCCGGGCTGCTTTCTCCTGCCCCAGATTCCCAGGTGCTAGAGTAACAGTCATACATCACTGGGCTTGGTCCTAACTAATGATTTGATAAGAGACTTCATATACACACTTACTTACTGTATGTATACAGTTACACTAAATCGGGGTTAAACTTGTTACAGGTATTTTATTTCCGCTTGTGACCTGCCACAATCCTATGGTGCTTTAGTTAGTGTGTGTTAAAAGAATGTAGTCTTGAAGTCAGCTTCCAAAGGTGACATTTTGTTTTAAAGAATGGTGTTTGCAAAGGTGTACAATGAGATGTCCGTCAACTTCTCTGTTCTATCCTCTCTCAACAGTGATTAATCAATCACTCTGTGTGACTGTTGGGGAAATATTACAAAAGAATATTTGTATCCTGCACTACTCCGGGCACCGTCGGGCCTTATGGCTCCAGTGGGTTGTTCTCAACTCGGCGGTCTCTCTTGGTCCAGAGCTCCCACGCCAGCCCCCACACAATGACTGCCCACCCTGAGGTCAGCCGCCATAACACCCAGCAACCCAGTAGAAACAAAACTCTAGAAACTTATAATTAATCAGTCAGACTTATATACCAATAAATTCTCAGTTTACAAGATGGCCACATAATAATTTCTGGCAAATTGATAGTGGTACAAGCTGCCCACCTAGATCAGACAAGTTACCCCAATTACTCTATCCCTGTGTGAGAACATATCTACCTATGGCTATTTAACCATTCGAATTCTGAATCATCCTGTTTGACGTCCATCTTGCTTCCTTCCCTACCTGTCCTTCGGTCTGTCTCTGCACCTCTTCCCTCCACTTCCCTTTTCCCTGACCAATCACGGGCTTCTTAAATAATTAATTGGACAGGGAAAATTCTGCTACATGTGACATTTGTTAGGTGCACACTGAGGACAGGTAATACCGGAGAACTTGCTGAGAGTGACAGCTCTCGAGCTGGTACGTCCAGCTCCATGTGTTTGCCACTGTTGCTTGATTCCCTGTTTCTTGGTTTCTCCTCTGAGTTATTCATTTGGATCATTCAGTCACTGTCTGCCCAAACTTTGCACACTTGTTTTCCACATCCGGGCTGGTTGCTGTCAGTGCTCTTTCGAGTGTGCTCTCTCTCCTCAGGGTATGAAGGGTTTGGCTGATACTTGAGATTTTCTCGCCTACCTCTGCTTCCATACTTTATTCTAGAAATTAAGGTTCTTAAGTGTTGTGACTAAAACACTTTCAAATTATATGAACGTGAGAAGTTCAGAGAGTATTCAGATGTTTTCCCTGTGTTTTTAGAATGCTGTAGACAGACAGGTCCATCCAAGCACAGCTGAGTTACCTCAGAAGTGAGGATGCCACGGAGCAGGACTGCAGTGTAGAACTCAAAGCTTGCTCATGCCTGAGCAAATAGGAAAAGGTGGGAATACACTTGGAGACACTTCCTCTCCGCTCTCAAATCAGAAAGATTTGTGTACATTTTCCATTGATTTCGATTCTGTACGTTGATGGCACCCCAGGAGGCCTAGTGGAAACATGGCGCCTCACATTTCTCGGATTTAATCTCCAAATGCAGGTACCACACACCTTTAGTCTTTAATCCTAGCAGTAGGCCAAAGTCTGTGAGTTCAGGCTAGCTTGATTGCATGGTAAGTTCCAGGCCAGTCAAAGGCTTTAAAACAAGGCCAAGTAGTGAGACTTTGTCTCAACAAACAAACAATAAATGTCAGTGGTGGAAGTAGAAGTTAAACATCAGAAGGGTTTTTACGTGCATTAGACACACAGCTTCTTTAGGCTTTGATTTGAGTGCATGGTTCATACAGTGACACACAGGTGAAAATTGGCGGACAACTGAGCCATCTGCCAGCCCTTCGGTTAGTTTTTTTTTTTTTTTTTAATGTCAAGTATAGCCAGGTGTGGTTGGTAGGTCCTGATGTAGTCTCAGCACTTCAAAGGCTGGGGTGGGAGTATCCCAAGGTCCAGGCCTAGCTGTCCTCTGAGGAAGAGCCTCTCCCAAAACAGAACAAAGCACATGGCCTTGATAGTTCAGAGACCCTCCTCTTAGGGGGTGGAGGGTGATGGAAAAGGCAGCAGACAGTTAAAACAGAGCCCTTATTTGTAGTTAATTCGTTGTTGTGAAGTTTTGCTGTGTATAGTCAGATCTTTTGAGTTGTGTCCACCTCACTGAGGGAGAAGAGTGACAGTAACTTAAAGGAGTGGCCAGATAGTTGCAGACTTTACGCAGCTCTTCACGAGAGAAGTGGGTGTTATGTCTCAGCACACACCTGCTTTTCTGCTGAAGAAGGTCTTGTATCAAAAGTGGCCCACCTATCAGTGAGTGGAGGTCAGGGAGCGTCATCCCAGGGCTAAGCTGCAGCTGCTTGTGCACCGATGAGTACACTCATGGTAGTAAAGCAGGACCTGTCTGCCCTCTTTACTATGTCTTTCCTGTCAGAGTTGACTTGAAGCTCTTTCTCATGCATCATTGGTTAATTCTCTGCTGTACTCAAACACTACTATGGATACCTATCTTTGAATTTCCATATCTGAAATTATAAACTTGATTGTTTAGACAGTGCCTTTAAGACATCAGCTGGTGCAAGTGGGTTTAAATTGCTTTTATAGCTATAGTGAAATAAAGCGGCCTTTCCCACCCTCTGTGTACTTAAGGAAGCTATCTGTGAAGTCTGGTGTCTTTGGGTTTTTGATGCTACCACTAGATGGCAGGGATAATAAAAGATGAAATGCCAGTGTTAGTGCCTGCTAAATTGGTGCTGTTCCTTAGCTCCGTTAATACTGAATTTGGAGTGCATATGAAATCTCTCAACTAGAGGACCTAACTCTGTAAGAACAGCTGTAAAGCACGTGTAGAGTTAGTAACAAAGTAAAGGAGAAAGAATGGAAAATCTTTTATCTTTGAAGTAATCATTGGTGTTTTAAAGCAGATAGATTATTATTGTTATTTGTTTGCATGATGTGTATGTGAGGGTTCACACGCTACAGTGCATGTGTCAAGGTTATAGGACAACTTTGTAGAGTCTGTTCTCTTCACATTTACATGTGGGTGGATGTTGCATTCTAGGGATGGAACTCTGGTCTCCTCCAGGTTTTTTGTCACAGTTGACGCCAGTTGCTGAGTGTCTCTCAGCTGACGTTCAGAGTTCTGACCTGCCTTTCTGCATGCACCTTGTTGAATTTGACTTCTCTATTTTTCTGCTTGTGTTAGGCTTACGTTAGCATCTACCACTGGCCATCCTATCCCTGTCCCTGTTTGCTTTCCTGTTGACTAAGTTGACTAAGTTGACTAAGTTTAATATCAACATTTTAAATGGTTACATATACAAAATCCTGAATGATATGTATAAAATGTAGAACTTGAGAGTGTCTATGTAAATCTTGCAAAGTAAAGAGCTTGTTTGTTGAAATCCTTGAAGAACAGGATAATGAGACTAAAGGGCAGTGTGTGATTCTGTGATGTTATAGAAGACTTTGTCTTGGGTGGAGCTTGTATCTTAGCAGAGTGCCTGATGCTACTCATGAACCCCTGGTGTAATCCCCAGCACCACATAAACCAAGTGAAGTTGGTGTATGCCTGTACTCTAGCATTTGGGAAGAGAAGACAGGAGAAGTTCAAAGTCATCCTCAGCTACATGGTGAGTTTGAGGCTAACCTAGGATATATGAGATTTTGTCTCCATAGAAAAGGAAGACTTCTTGGTGTTCTGAGCAAGCTTTCACCAGATAGTCCTTGCTGGTATTCTAATAAACAGCCAATTGACAAGTACAGGTGACTTTAGTGGTGTTTCAGTCAAGAGTTAAGTCATTACGACCCTCAGACCTATCACCTCAAGCAAGTCTCAGTTCTGCTAGTAGCCTAAGTGAGTTTAGTTTGGAAGGGGGTTATTTCCCAGTGGAACCCCCAATGGAGAACCCAGCCCCACATGCACTCTAAGCAAAGGACCTAGTTACGCTGAACTCAGCTGGGATTGTGACCCGTGAAAGAATATGGTAACAAGGCCACTAAGCCTGTGCACCTTGTTACACAAAGGTAGAGAACAAATAGAAAGGCTCTCATAGCCCTTGCTTCCCGTCCTGCCTACCATCTGATGAAGAGATAACGAGCCCCTCCTATATACCAGACCTGGATATAACCTTGACGCCAGCATGATTCTAGTCTAGTAGGGAAGATAGACTTAAAACTGGAAGGAGTGACAGATGCCGTGAAAAGCGTGTGCTGTAATGAGAGCGTAGATTTAATTGGTGCTCCTGTCTCGCAGGCTTTCAATAGCTAGCCTTATGAAATGCTGTGTACATTTTTTAGCCCTTACACATGCTTCCCTCCTTTTAGAACATTTCTGTTTTCCTGCTCAGTAATTAGCCCAGGTTTTAGAAAATGCCGGTTGTGGAGGCCTTCTGTGAGCCCTGTTGGTAGTTGGCTTTGTGAGAGACGCAGACTGCCAGAGCACTATGTTAGGTAAGCTCCTAAGAACAGACAGAGCCTGGTAGGGAGGATCTGGGACTCTCGCTCATTGCTGGTGAGAGGACCAATTAGAAGTGGAGTTAGAAAGTATTTTTTAGTTCCTGTCCCGAGACAGGAAGCACATGATCTTTAAGGCCCGGGCCTGTGTGAGAATGCTTGCCTCACCAGGGCTATCTGTCCGTGTTCTCAGCTGGGAACACCCCACAGCCTATCCGGAGTGATAACTGTGGGTAGTAGACATAAGATGAAGTGCACCTAGAAGTGGGAAGGGACACATTGCTGCTGCATGGGTGAATCCCAGACACATGCTAACATTGTTATGGTCCTCTTACATTAGAGTAACACTATCCTGTTTATACAAAAAGAAAGCAGAGAAGAACTAATGTGGTGAAAGACGTCACTGTTTAAAAGGGAGGTGACTGGAAAGGTGTGTGTGAGAACGTCCTGGGCTGGCACTGTCAGCTCATTGCATGAAACATGAAGCTATGTATGTGTGCGTCAATGCATGACATTTTACTCCAGTGAAGGTGGGTATGCATGTTCGTTCAGGCATAGTTCCTTGATTGTTCTGTTCCTTTATGTATATATTTACTCCTTTATTTTTGAGACTACGTCTCACTGGACTGAAGCTCTGGTTGACTGGTCATAGGTCTGGGACCCTCTCTCCAACTCAAGTTTCTGGCCTAGATGTTGTTATTTAAAATTAGTCATCGTTTCTGTTAGGATAAAGACAAAGACAGTAGCAGATAGGCAAAGTGTTAGATAACCAGACGGTTGCTTTCTCATATCACTCTTGAAGTTATCAGCACTGACTGAATGATCTCCTCAGTCCTTTAGATTTCCATAATGAAAAAATAACATGTATGTGATTCCGGTGTCTTTAACATTCAGGTGTTGCTATCTGTACTATTAATGGTCAGATGTCAGCTCTGCAGGGTCAGAAAGCAGGTCTGCCTCTGTTCTCAGTTACCATTGTGCACACATGCAGAATGTGCAGCCACGGTAGTTATGAGGTAGAAAGTTACTTGAGAAATATAGTTTCTTAAAGTTAGTCCATATTTCATGGTCACATTTTCAAGGAAAATATTTGCATTATTATAGAATTACTGTTTATGTGACATCTAGCATTGTGTGTGTGTGTGTGTGTGTGTGCGCGTGCACACACGCGCGTGCACGCGCGCCAGAATTCACAAGACGAGTGTTTGTTAGTGTTAGCCTGCTCTGGATATGGTGAATGCTGTCTTTGTAAGCATCTAAACATCTGACTTCCTTGAATAGATGGGGCTTCTTTCCTTCCTTTAAGTAGGTGAAACTATGTACATTTTCTTCTGAGTTTCTTCTTGCTGTGTCAGTGCTTTGTGAGAAGGTAAAGAAAAGCTAGCTTGCGCTCGCTCTCTCTCTCTCTCTCTCTCTCTCTCTCTCTCTCTCTGTGTTTCATTCAAGAACCAGTGAACAAGAGTGATATGAGAAAGCAACCGTCTGGTTATCTAACACTTTGCCTATCTGCTACTGTCTTTGTCTTTATCCTAACAGAAACGATGACTAATTTTAAATAACAACATCCAGGCCAGAAACTTGAAAAATAAGTTCTGTTGAATCAACCCAAACTGCCCTTTCACAGAGACACAGTCTCTGAAACTGAAGTGGACCAGTGTTGCTGCTGAGTCTGATCCGTTCTTCTAGCTAATGCTACCTCTTGTGACTAATTGAGGGTATTTCAAAACCAGCTTTAAAACAGTACAACACCTTTATATAAACTTTTAGAGGGGAGTCCCTTTCTCCATCAGTGTCCAGAAAGGTTAGAAACCCTGCCCTTGCCTTTGTTTGCAGTGCGGCTTATGTTGGCAGCTGCCCATTTTGCCAACTTGTGAGAAGCATAGCTAGCCATAAGGTTGGCAAGAAATTATTCCATATTGAGCACTTGCCTGTGATGAGCACTGTCAGTGTGTTTGATGCATTTGTTGTGTCTTGGCTTCTTTCTGTTTTTAGTCTGTTTCTGACCTTTTTGGTTGCAGAGCTCCACCGAATGGCCTCTCTGCTTCTCCATTCCAAACCATCCCTGATGCAGTATAAGAAGGGTGAGGAGGACATAGTCTGTTAAACAAGCCTGGTTTTTGTTAGAACATGCTTATCATGTGTTGGTGGAAACCTGAGCGGAGTTCAGGAATGCCAGAATCTGAACTGGTTGGTTGGCCTTGGCATATTCTTCTACCTTCTACATTGGCGTTCTCTCTCTCTCTCTCTCTCTCTCTCTCTCTCTCTCTCTCGCATGCGCGCGCGTGTGTTTTATAGGTGGTGTAGGTTCTGTAGAAATAGATAACATTCCTCTGATTGCTCATAGATTTTCTAATAGGGCTAGTTATGTCTAAGGATTCGTAATGAAAGAGTCTAGGGCTCTGAAATTATAAATAAAATCAATCTCTTCCATAAAAACTGTGTTTTGTTTAAGGCTAGAGTTGGGTTCCTTCAGTTTTCATTCTACAGCCTTTGCTACTGTGTGGGAAGTTGTTTTTCTCTTCCAGGACACTTAGAGTAATACTAGCCTGGAAGAGCTGAGGCACGAACTCTGTAATGGAGAAGGTGAGCCACCCCTTAGGGTGGGGCTCTACTTCATAGTCCAAGGCGCTGGTTGTGTAATGGAAGAGTTAAAGCCACAGGAACTAACAAATGAAATGGTTCTTTGAGAAAGACAAAGCAAGTTTCACATGAATGTTATTTCTCTGTATGGATAAGTTCCCATTAGCAGTAATAAGCTATAGAGACTGAGGGGCAAGCTTGACAGAAGGCAAATGTGGCTTTAAAATTTAGTAAAGGACAAGTCAAAGAAGGAAATTGAGAAAGTGTTGGTAAACTTGAGTAATTTATTCATATCAAAATGCATGTTATGTGTCTTGGAAGATGTTGCTGTAAATTCAGGAGAAAGAACAGACTTAGAACTTCTAACTTGCCTTTCCGTTGACCTGGCTGCTGGCTGCCTTCCCTCCCCCCTAAGTGCCTTTTTAACTCCCTCCTTTTGATTTGGGGTCTAATTTCTAAGTTTTCAATCGTGTGTGTGGTATATTAGGAGGGTAAACTGGCTTTGGGTTTTTTGTATTGTTTTCTTGATCAAATAGGAATTCCTGCTAACCATTTTCTCTGTAGAGATGTGAGCACAGAGAGCTAGCTTTCTAGCTATGGTCTGTGTCCTGTCTTTCTGTGTGAGAATGGTCTGTGTCCTGTCTTTCTGCTGCACTCAAGTCACTGCTGTGCTGGAGTGACAGCAAACATTTTTATTATTGGCTGGTCTCCCAAAGTCGGTCTTAATGCTGGGTAGCACGCTTGTCTCTGGGGGGAGAGGTTGAGCCTCGTTGGGAGAAAGGGAGGAGTGCTTTATGCTCATGCTTGTCCATCCCTTCCTAAGACAAGAGGAAAAGTGTTCAGCACAGGGGGACAGATTAGACATCAGCTTACTGAGACAAGTTCTGTCAAGACTGACAGAAGTTTGACCTTAGGTCCAAGTAGGGCAGAGATGGAGACACACTGCTCTGGTTTTCTTTTATGGGAGTAACGCTTGCTTGTAAGAAAGCATTTATAAACTTCCTATGACCTTGAGGAGGTAGTGGTTGTCACCTATCAAAGCAGGCCTGATCAAGGTCTGTTAAGGGCCATGGTTACAGTAACTATTAAAGAGTTTAAATCTGAAGCAACCCAGCCATTTGCTGGGCTTCTCTATTGTTTCCAAGGTAACTTAATCAAATGGTCCATGTCACTTTTTATTTTCTTTTGAGTCAGGGTCTCACTGTATAATCCTGGCTGTCCTGGAACTCACCTTGTAATCCAGACTCTCCTCCAACTCCCAGAGATCTGCCTCTGCCTCCTGGGTGCTGGGTTTAAATGTGTGTGCTGCCATCCGTGCCTGCTTCCAAGGTGCATCTTAAAATTTTCCTTTAAAGGTTCCCTTTATGTGTATGAGTGCTTAGTGTGTGTGTGTGTACACACACGTGCGCCATATGCATACCATATGCATGTCTGGAGCTACAGATATCAGATGTCATTGTATCCCCTAGAACCAAGGTCACCAATGGTTGTGAACTGCCTTGTGGGTGCTAGAAACTGAACCGGGTCCACTGCCAGAGCAACAAGTGCTGTTAACTGCTGAAACGTCTCTGCAGCCCTACATCTTAAAACAATTAAGAGAATTTTATGAGTTCATATTTATATGTTTATATTATACATATCCAAACATGTATAACCAATGTTTTTCAAATACTGTTTACCTTTGAACTCTTTCATTAAATGAGATTTATACAAGAACCCCATATATGACAGAGAAATGCAGATTAAATGGAAGACAACATGTTCTGTTCAAAGGTGTATTCCATTTGGTCAGAAACATAGCCAAGGGGGAGCCTTTTGGAATTCCCAAGCACTTTTACATCTGTAGGTAAACAGTGCCCAGAAGGGGATGTGAGTGAGCCTCTGCAGCTACTGCTGCTGCTGCTCGGTCATCCTGGGATCAAGTTGAAGAATGTGGGTGCTGGGGCTAGAGCTGCCATCCCAGCCACTGCAGAGCCGTATGACTTTGCCCAGGTGTTGGACATTTGTGTCCTAATCCAGTCATCTCGTTCCAAGGTTTTGTTTGTGTTTATGAATGTGTGCCAGATGAGTGAACGAAAAAATACCGTATTTAGTAGCACAGGTTACAAGAATTGTAAAAAGTCTTCAGACTTCATAACCACTCTCTCTCTCAGGCACTGTGGCCATAGATCAACCACTTGGGGCGAAACTCCCCCATCAGCTTAGCCTGTGGGCAAGTCTGGGGGGGTATTCCCTTGATAATGATTGATAGACCGGCTCCTTGCAGGTGATTCCATCCTGGGCAGATGGGCCTGAGGAGTATAAAAAAGCTGAGCAAGCCATGAGGGTCAAGCCAGTAAGCAGTGTTCCTTTGTGGTCTCTGCTTCACTGCCTGCCTTCAGGTTCCTGCCTTGATTTCCCAGCATGATGGACTATGGTTGAAACATACAATCTGAAATAAACCCTCCCTTCCCCAAGTTGCTTTGGTTCACATGTTTAATCAACATTATTGCAGCATTTGCAATAGAAAGCAAACTAAGACAGGCTTTGCATTTGCTTCCTAGTTTCTTTCCCTCTCTCTGAGTAGGTGACTACCTCATTCTTAAGTGTCTTACAGATGGTGTGAGATAGGACTGTATAGAAGAGTGTGCCCTGTCTTCTAATTTTACTCATTTTGTGGAAACTTTCCCATCTGTAATGATCTGCTTTGTGTTTATTGTTTGTTGTATTTAAGCCCCAGAAAAATTGTTTTCTTTTCAATTTTCTTAGTACATCAAAGAAGCTTGGTATATAAATATACTTGAGAAATTCTAAAAATAAATGATTCTCACTTTGTAGAAGCGAAGCATAGAGTAGCCTTGTGTAGAGCTGTATGCTATTTATTCTACTGTCCTGTTAGACAAGACTTCCTGGGAGTCTTGTCTCTGTAGGAGCCTGTGTTTCCTGATTTTTTTAAAAAATATAAACTATATAGTTAACCTAACTTCTCAACTTAAAGCAAATTAGAACCTGAGAGAGGGATTATTCAAGGCTTTGCCTGGTGGTTTGTTGGTCCATGCAGGACTCTATCTACTCCATTCGTTCTCTTGTACAATACCTTCTCTTTTGCTTTTTTGGGTTTCTTTGAGACAGGGTCTCCTTGTGTAGCCCAGGCTGTCCTGGGACTTCACCCTCCAACTCTCCTGAGTACTAAGATCACCCACAAGCTGTCACTCCTGGCCTTTCTGGTTTCTCATTGCCCGCATTGGTCCCAGCTGCCTTCCCTGTACCGTTATATTTTGTCTCTGCTCCTAATTGATCGTTCCTGCCATGTGCTTTGGGTTTGATTTGCAAAGGCTGCATTAGACATGTGTTCTTGTCTTGGGTATAAAGGCTCTGTGGACTCAGTGTTTTAGATGTGAGACTGTTTGTTTCTCATCCCCCTTGTTTGGTGTGCTCTTTCACTGCTAAATGGTTGAAGTCCTCCTCCCACTCATTTTTTGGCTGCTACCTGAGTGTCACTTTATTTTATAGGTTTGTTTTTTTTTTAATTTATTTTTATGAAGGCTGGTTTCTAAATTGGTTCAGTATCTGCTATGTTTCTCTAAAAATGTGCTAATCTTGGATCTGAGAATGTGATGCAGAAGTGAATAGAACCGACTATGGTGGTCTACACCTTTAATCCCAGCATTTGGAAAACAGAGGAAGGCGGATCTCTGAGTTGTTGGCCAGCCTGGTCTGTATAAGTTTCAGATTATCCAGAGCTACATAGCAAGATACTGTTTCTACCCACAAAGAGTGAATAGAGTATGAACTATTTACAGGCCCTTGACAATCATTTTAATTAAATGTTATGAAAAATAATAATTTTCACATCTCTCCCTGAGAAGCAGGCAGTATTTGATTGATTGCATACATACATTTGGATGCTCTTTCTGGAGGAGAAATGTTTTTAGAACAAAAGACAGAGCTGGCCCTTGGGAAACGGCTTTCCTTTCAGTGCTGTTTGTAGCACACTTGTGGACCAGAAGCTGCTCTGATTTATGGTGTTAGCTATAAAATAAGTGAAAATTACTTTCCAGCTTTTCTGGCTCATTTTACATAGACCATGAAATGTTAAGACAATGGGCGGGACCATGGCTCAGTGGTGGAGCGTTTGCCGCATGCTCCAGACTGAAGTTCTTCCCCAGCAGATGAAGTTTAGGGTAAAGCCAAAATCTTACATTGTTGTTCAATGCAAGGGAGCCTAGAGGAGTAAACTGTGCTGGCATTACTTGGCTCTTGTGAGTGAAGTGCCAGGAGCATGAAGTCCTTCCGGGGTACAGCCAGGCACTCTCACACGTGCGAGTGAGCACACACGCACATGCACATGCACAGGATGAGGTGAGCCTGTAGTTCAATATGATGGTTTGGAAGCACACATTAAAATGGGCCGAGCGGTCGAGAGACGCTCTTAGGACAGTTAGGAATCTCAGCTGAGTGACTGCCTGAAGAACAGAGACTAAGATGTGTGTGTGTGGCAAGGTACACGGTGAGAAAGGCCATGCTAAAAATTGCCCAAAAGAAGGTGATTGATAAATACATTCCATTTGAATTTCTGATACTAGGAAAAGACTAGCAGGCCAATCTAAATGCCACTTATGTTTTCTTTGGGTTGGCTTTGTAGTGCTGCCATTGAGAATGTGCATGAGAGAAAATAACCAGACAATACTTAGCAGTAACATCCCAATCTGCAACGCATTTGTAGTGAGTGGTAAATGTAGCTTGTGACACTTCCTGTTTAGTATAACCATGAGGGAGGCAGACCCTTGTATGTAGTCCCTTGACCAGGAGCCAAAGTTTTCTTAGACCCTAAAGAAACTTTAGTATCTTAATTAATGAACACTGTTTAACAGCAAGAAAAACTTGTACAAAAATAAACTATTACTATTTGCTATGATTTCTGTCAGTGCAAACTTGTATACATTTAAGCTTGAAACTGTTTCTCTTGTTTTTTGAGTTCATGAAGATTTTACTGAAAAAAAAATACTGTTTCTAAAATTAGAAACCCAGTAGGGTTTTTTTAATTTTTTTTTTTTTTCATTTTGGAACTTAATGGGTGGTTTTGTTAAACCTTTTACTTTGACTAAAACTAGTATTCACCTGTAATTTTTTTTTTATTTTTGTAACTGAAAAGATTGGCAGTTACAGGGATGCTGAAGAAACAGAATAAGATGGGAGTTATGGGCTCTTACTGACAATGTTCTTAAGCCTTTCAGAATCTTTGAGTTACCTTTTTATTTTTAATGCCAGGATATTCATTATTTTCCATATCTAAAGTGTAGTAGAATCTAGCGATAAGTGTTAATAAGCATATGTGGGGTTTTGAGTGAGAGTCATTGTGTAAATACCAACAGATTACTGTCAACATGTCAGATGGCATTAGAGAGGAGATTAAACCTAAGCAAAGGTGTTCAAGATTTCTAAGGCGAACTGGTACAGTCTGTGCAGCAGCCTTCAGGAGACCCAGATAAGTGGGTATCAGCCATATTCTTGAAGTGAATACACCTGGTTATAAAGATGTTCACTCTTCCCAGATTGATTGGAGATTAAGTGGGATTTGCTGGTTATCTTGGATAGGGCTGACAAATTTGCTTTAAAATTAATCTGAAGACTCTGAGGCAGGAGGAATTTGTTACATAGGGAGTGTCAGGTCAGTCAGAGGTATAGATAGAGTAAGAACCTCTATCGAAAAACCAAACAGAAAAAAATAATCTAAAAATTCCAAGAGGCAGGCCAAAAACTACTAGTAAAACATTCTCTCAGATACCAAGGTTTAATGCAAAGCAGTAGTGATGATCAGTTCTAGATTTATTAAGAATTTAATGGTAACCTTAAACTGTTAATCGTCAAGAAGAAAATTCTGTCCTTATGATCGTGCTGTAGCAGAGAATTATTTTTCTAACACTCCCCCCTTTTCTCTTGCCCTTGTATTTTTTGTCTTTTCTTTGCATAAGCAAAAAAAAAAAAAAAAGATAAATTTGGGTTTATGTAAAGAATTTGTGTTTAAAAAATACCATGATGGAAGAGACTGGAGAGAGAGAGCCCAGTAGTTAACAGTGGGTATTGCTCTTGTAGGAGATCTGGGTTCAGTTCTCAGCAACCACATCAGGTGGCTCACAACTGCTTGTAGTTCCAGCTCCTGCAGATCCGACACTCTGTGGCCTCCATGGGCACCTGTGTGTACATGATGCACATAAACTCACATGCACATAAATAAGAAGAAACTAAGTATTTAAAAAATACCATTGGCTTGGTAAGAAGATGGCTCAGATGGTAAGGCCTCTTGCCGCAGAGATGACCTGGTTTCAGTCTCTGGGCTCCACATGGTAGAGGGAGAAAGGACGCCTGCAGGTTGTTCTCTTCAGGCAAGCACCAGCCCACCTCTGACAAATACTGTTTCAAAATACCACTTGCAGAAGGTAAAGAGAAGCCACAGAATGAGAGTTGATTTCTAAAACTGACAAAAGATAGTGCTCAAGACATGAAAAGATGATGTCATGCTGGAGAGACTGTTTAGTGTCGTGGTTATGTAGTTGACAGAATGTCTTTCCTGTCGTCTCCATGCAGAATTGCAGTCATAGCATGTGAGCAGTGCAAACACTCCAAAGAAAGTACATTGAGTCGCTTAGAAATGTGCCAAGGATCATAGAGTGAGTTAACCAGGCTAACAGGCAGTGTGGCCCAGGTGGCCGTAGGGGTGGGTAGTGTAAACACTGACAGTGGGCCCCGAAGTGAGTCTGCAGGACTGAAGATCGAGTATGGAAGGAAGGGAGCTTGCCTGGAATGAGACTGGGCATGTATGTGAGAGCTTCCTTCCACCACTACGGGGAGGAGTAGGCGCACAGAGACAAAGCCTCTGAGGAGAGACTTGTGGCGGGGTCACGTTGGTCTGCTGGCACACAATTAGAAGGCTGACAAGATGCATGAGAAGTGACCAGGTAGTCATTTGGGCATTTTAAGATGTGAAGGGAAAGAGTGACACCTAGACTCTGAAAGCAGATGCAGTGTATGTGTGTGGCTTGGGGTGGTGTCTCAGGTGTCCTGTCATTGGTTTGATTGAATGTCGACTTTGGGGTACTTTTGTGACATTCAGAGGGGAAATAGAACTAAAGACAGATAAGACTGCTTTAGAAATGAGAAGGAAGGTCCAGTCAGGGAGATAAGATTGCATCTTGGGCTCAGAACCCGGGTCTGACTCAGGTCTCAGGAAACGTTAGAGTGAGTTCCCTACCTTCTTAAGTAGAAGATACTACCTGTAGAGAGGAGCAGCGGCAGAGCTGGTGGGTGGCTCTAAAGGTTGCTCATGGGGGGTTGGGGGGGTAGGCCACTGCCGTGTAAGGGAAAAGCACCCTGAGGGCAGCCTTGGTGGTGATCTTGGGAGTGACATGCTCCTGGTTTGTAAAACATGTTGTTTAGGATCATTACTTGAACTAAGATGATGTTGTTTTGTTTTGTCATTCAAAAAATTCATTGAAATTTTAAGCCTTGATTCTTGCTATGACACTGGCTCTTTCATTGTTACAAGATTGGGGATGTCACTCTACTTTTCTAGGAAGGTGCTTTCTTGCCTAGAAGGTCATCTGGAGTTCTGCAGCATTGTTTGCTTCCTTTGTTACCAGAGATTTAGGGGTCCTGGGCTCGTTTTGAAGATAATTCTGTGGTGTGAAGATTCCTGGGTTGTACCAAAGACAGTCTAACATTTGATCTTAAAAATCCCCTTCTCAGAAAATTTATTAATATTATTCCATCACCTTACAGATACACTGAAAAGCATATCTGATTTTGTTTATAGTGTTAAATTTTATTTGATTGAATGAATGAATGAATGAATGATTTATACTTTAGCATTTTGGGCTTATGTTCGAAGCCTGCTCTGCCTTTCCAACCCTTACATTACTTCGTGATTCTGTGTGGTGAGTGTAAGAACTCAGGTATCTCTTGATTTCTTAACTTTTTCATATTGTGTTACCTTGTAATTTGCCCTTGTCCATTAAAACAACCTGCTTGTGGTTTAACTGGATACTCAGTTTCCCTTAAGCCTTGAAAACGGGTTCTTTCATCATCAGTTCATGGCAGTAGTAGGAGCTTCCCAGGGGCTTTACAGTTCGCTCTTCATAGTGAGATATGTGTAGCCGTATCCTAAATAGAAAGAAAGTGTTATTGTGTTACTGATCTTATAACATTTCCTCTTCTCGTTTGTTCAGGTTTAACTACAGATCAACACATCATCTTGCGTCTCATGGGTTCTATGAGTTTTTGAATTGGTTCGATGAGAGAGCATGGTACCCGCTGGGACGGATAGTGGGCGGCACCGTAAGTATGGTGGCTGTTCTGTCCCTGAACTAGGGACTGCGGAGGAAAGCAGGAGCTGCTGTGAAAGCTGTGACTAGTTTACAAATCCATCTCCTAGGGCTAATTAGCCGATATTTCTCAGCTCTATTCTTGGTCGTTTATTTGTGGGCTATCTCATACTGCCCCCTGTTTCTGATCAAAGTCAGAGGCTGGATTGAGAATCTGCTGTCACAAAATATCTCAAGTCCAGGATGTGTTTTTTTGCTTTTTTTCCTAGCAATTGAGTTTAAAATAAATCTTTTTGGGGAAGGAAATAAAAATTTTGAAAAATCAAAATAATTAAATGTTTCCAGCCTCAAAGGCTCTGAATTAATGTAGACAATTGAACCTTAACAGGTAGTGTAGAGTGCTCTAGATCCAGAAGGACGACATGAAGGTTCGTAGGGTTCAGTGTGTAAGGAGAACTCATAGAAAAGGGGGAGACATGGCAGCTTTCAGGGAGTTTGTACGTTTCCCTTTCTTCTTGAGTTTTGACGCTAGAAGTATCACTGAGTACCACTCATAAATGTCTGCTCTCTTCTAGCTACATTAATTCAGATTCATTTCCTTTTTTCTAATCCTTGAGTTTATTGTTCTGTTCTCTTCCCAACAGCCTGTGCTCTTGCTAGTAGTAATGCCGAGCCCTGTTCACTGGAGGCTCTTTCTGGCGGTCATCGCCTCGCTGCCAGCAGCAGGTCCCGAGTCTGGGGTGGTGTTTTCATCGTCCTTTCTAACGTTAATCTGTTAGGGTCTCCTCCTACCGTGGGCTTTTGTTTCCTTTATGCTTAGTCTGAGCCCACGCTAGCCTTGCCCTCACAGTGACCCTTCTCCTCAGCCTCCCGAGAGAGGGCATACTAGATGTGAGCCACCATGCTTGCCTACAATTGCATTTAGCCTGCAAACCAGGAGGGGTTTGGAGTGCTTTTTAAAATTGTTCAAATGGATTGTAGTTAGGAAATACCTGTGACCTCAGACCTTTTAGGTTTTGATATGTGATTGTAACCTAAAATGCGTTCTACTTTACTCCATGCTTCTATGTTTAGAAAAGAGTGGTTCAGCTGGGCAGTGGCGCACGCCTTTAATCCCAGCACTCGGGAGGCAGAGGCAGGCGGATTTCTGAGTTCGAGGCCAGCCTGGTCTACAGAGTGATTTCCAGGACAGCCAGGGCTACACAGAGAAACCCTGTCTCGAAAAACCAAAAAAAAAAAAGAAAAAAGAAAACAGAAAAGAGTGGTTCATCTGTGTGTGCACATGTATTCACATGTGGGTTCACACGTACATGTGGAGACGAGAAGTCAGCCATAGATGTTCCCTGGGTGCTGTCCTCCTTGGCTTTGTCGTTGAGTCTCTCACTGGTCTGGAGCTCCCTGGCCTTGGGTTAGGTGTCTACCTGCCTCTGCCCACCATGCCATTCCCCATCTCCCAGCACTGGGACTACTAGCATGTGCCAATAGTCCATGTTTTATGTGTGGCTTAGGAATGGAGCCAGATCTTCATCTGAGCTATCTGCAGCACCATTTTGAGGTGCTCAAGACTCAGGACAGTCTTACCTCTGTAGGACTTGTTCCTCCTTAGGAAGGCAGAGTTCCTTCTGACTTTCCTGATGTATGAAAAGAAATTGTCCAGTTCAGTTTCAGAAACAGGATCTGACTTTGCTGGGAACTAGGCTTTTTCTCTGGCCTCCATGCCAAGTTAAAACAGCTGAACCTCTGGCTCCAAGGTTCATAGCACACCTGGTTTCTTGGCTTTTTGCTTTTTCTTTCTTGTGGAGTCTAGCACTATGAATACCTACTTAATTTGAACTCCCTTGTTTTGTCCATCTGGAGAGTATTCTTTTTTTCCCTTAAGTACATGCCTTTGTGTTTGTGGACCATATCCATGCCTAAGGCCTGTAGAGGTCAGAGGAATCACAGGAACCACAGGAGCGGGAGCTGTGGATAGTTGTGAACTGATGTGTAGGTGCTGAGAACCGAACCCAAGTCCTCTCTGTGAGAGCAGCAAGTCCTCTGAACCAGCTGGCCCGTCTCTCCAGCTCCAAGTTTGAATGTATCTTTGCTGTTGGGAGTCTTTTGTTTTAGCCTTTCGTCCAGTACAACTTTGTGTTTCGAAGGTTTTCTAACATTAGTTCCATCTGCCATTTGTGGATATGTTGACTTATGTTGAGAAGCATTTCAAGTTTGCATCTATTTCTTTCTGTTTTGCTGACAGAATCATACAGAAGTAGGACCTAGTATTGAATGTGAAATGGAACAAATTTTTTTTTTGAGAATTATGACTTACTATGCTGTTCTTCCCCTCTCAACCTGGATCCTGTTCTTTGCATTCATGGACACTGCATATCTACTCTACACCTGTATTGTTACTGATGCTGAGAAATATATTCTTACTCTTCTGGAGCTTATATTCTTGTGAAGTTGAGCAGTTAAAAATAAGATTTATAAAGTGTGTTCAGTGCTAGTAAATGTAGTAAATGTCAGGGAGAAAAAGCAAGGGAGTGGGTTAGAGCCGAGGGCTGGGAGGGTGTGAGACACACAGACTGAGGTGGGCAGCCAGAGAGTGAGTGTGTCACACTGGCTTCATGCCTCTGGTCTTGGGAGCAAGAGCCTTTGGGGATGCGGGTATAAATGCAGTGTTAAACAGACATTTTGGTAACTGGGAATACTTCAGAATGACTATATTCGGTACCGAATCTTGCTGTGTTTGCTGCTCTTCTTTTGGTGTCAGGGTGGGTGTGCCAGGGTGCTAATCTTCCCTCCCGTCATTAATAGCTGAAACATTGGGGTTTTTTTGTTCCCAAATGAGTAGTCCTTCTTAGCTAGAGGTGTTTACTTTCTGAACCTCAGATTGAACAGTAGGGAGACTTACTGAGCTTCGTCATTTCTCCCTTTTTATGTATACACAGTAAGACCTAGACTAGAGTGTTAAAAATGCCACTCCTGAAAGATAAATGAGGAAGACAGCACCCAGAACTGAGAATGAGAGCTAACAGGATAAAGATTCTTGCATGCTCTTATTTTACGTATTTCAGTGTATATTCTGTATGAGTTTGTTCTTTGTATCGATTCCAGTTGTTATCATGTAAAAGGGAAAGGCCTTTCTCTCCATCTTAAATACAAATGATACACTAATACAAATGGAACAAGTCCTTTTCTTCCGGGTACTTTGTTTTCTATGTAACTAAATTCCGTTTTTTTCCCTCTCTAGGTTTACCCGGGGTTGATGATAACAGCTGGCCTTATTCACTGGATCTTAAACACATTGAACATAACAGTTCACATAAGGGATGTGTGTGTATTCCTTGCACCAACTTTTAGCGGCCTTACATCTATATCGACGTTCCTGCTAACTAGAGAACTTTGGAACCAAGGAGCAGGACTGTTAGCTGCTTGTTTCATCGCTATTGTACCAGGGTACATCTCTCGGTCAGTGGCGGGGTCCTTTGATAATGAAGGCATTGCGATTTTTGCGCTTCAGTTCACTTACTACTTATGGGTAAGTACCACTTAATGCTAGCTGCCTTTAACTGATGACCTTCCGCCCTAAGTCTTTAATTTGGACATGTGTCTTTTACCAAGAGAGTTGCACACAGATCTGTTAATATTCATAATAAATTTAACAAAAGTTAACCTTTAAAAACATACCAGCCATATATATCAATGTAAAATAACTGTTAATATGTCTATATAAATTGTATATATATAATATATATAAATTGTCTATATATAATTTTCACCGTCTTATTGTATTATCTACTTTATAATCATAGCTTTAAAAAAAAGCTACCAGGAGCAGCCTGTCAGCTGTGCACACCTTTAATGTGCATACTTTGTATACATTTAACTATATTTTAAATTCCCTTAAAAGCTACCTGGCTTGTGGGTATTTTTTACTTTGAGCTGGCCTGAAATTCCAGGAAGAGTGCTGCAGAGTGATCTGCAGAGGAGGTCTCTCTTGATCTTGAGTTTGAAAGAGAGAAAGCACCCACGTGTGTGAGTTTGATGATATCATTAGGACACTCACAGTGCTGCCGTAGTCATCAGAAAGTGTCTTTAAGGACTCTCCCTCTTCACGGCCTGCGTGCAGCTAGGGTGAAAACCAAAATACCACACCGGAACACAAAATTTTGCGAACTCTATTTAAAGCCTTTTAATCATGTAAGTTTTAATACTAAAAATAATACATGTAAATGTGAATAGATCTTATTAATATAATGCCAGTGGGAAAATTGGTGAGTGAGTAGTCGTGATAAATTATGAATATGAAATTTAAATGATGCAAATTAGTCATACTTGCTGTTTGTAGCAGAATTACAATGAGGCGTGTGCACCCACTGCATAAGGGCGTGGGGGTGACGTCACTGAGGGAACAGCAGAAAAGGAGTCAGCCTAGGTTGGTTAGATTCTTTTTTAAATACAAATTATCTGAAGTGAACAATGGCATTGATTTCTGTTTGGAAGTTTGGCTAGATGGGTTGGTTAACTGTTTCAGTCACCTAGGTTCTGTTGTTATATCTCATGTTTGCTCTAAGAAAACAATACCCTATTGTGGGGAACTTGTACAACAGAAAAACACGAAGGAACAAAGTCACTTAGAAATAACTCACTCACTGTGGGCATTTAAAAAAGATAGGTTCTTTCTGGAGTTTTTTGGTAACAAGGTTTTGATATGAAACTGTATGAGGCTGGCCCTAATCTCCTGCCTGCGCCTCTGCCTCCCAAGTGCTAGGACCGTGGTCACGGTGTTATTCCTGGCTTCTGTATGCTTTCTTACCCTTCACTTTCTTCTAACTAATGGGTGTTGAACTATCGGAGAGGTAGTGTCCTAACTGAAATCTCAGCTACCTTTTCATACTTAACAATTTTCCAATAAGATTATAATAAAATTCATTTTTGTTATTTTAAAGAGTACACTTAACCCTTACTGCACTCAGTGTTGTGCAGCACTCAGTGTTGTGCAGCTGGCATTGCTGTTACTTACGGAAATTTCTAAATCCTACAAATGGTGCTTGGACCTCAACCCTGCCCTGTCAGTACCTCATCTTCCGTGCTGTGTGGAAACCGTGCGCCTGCATTGTAAAGTCTCCTTGCTGCTCTTGTATGATGCTGTCTGGAGGCTCATGTATGCTGGAGCACACATGTAGAGGCCAAAGGACAAGTTTGTGAAATTGGTTCTCTCTTTGCTCCTTTACAGGGGTTCTAAAGATCAAACTCAGATCACCCGGCTTGCAAGGGAAGCATTCTTTAACGCTGAGAAGTCTCACTGTACCATCAGAGTAGTTTTATCTTTTATTGACTTATCTAGTCTGGACACTTCACATAAATGCACTCTTACTATATAGGACACTTAATGTCTTGGTTTTAGTAGCATAATTGTTACACTATATCTACTTTATTTTTTTCCTCCAGCTTTTTTTATTATGGTAAAATACACAGAGTATAACATTTACCAGATGTCATAGTTTAGAAGTGTCACGTATACTTGTAATGTTTTGGGACCATCCGTAGGATCCACTCACATCGTGTCAAGTGCAGCCATTCTCCTTTTCGTCTCATTGGCTGGATTGAATGGGTAGAAGCCTGTGGTACACACACGTATAACAGAGTTTTAGTCTTTTCCGGACCACTAAGCCGTTTTTCATTAACTGCCATTTCCAGGTTCAATTAGAGGTGGGCAGAGAGATGTCTAATGATTCCACATGTTCACCAGCACTTGTTCTTTCATGGCTGTTTCTTACTCTGTGCCTCGGCTCGCCTCAAATCCTCACTATTCCAGCTGCAGCCTACCAGACAGCTGGGGCTCCATGTGTGAACCTTTATGCCTGGCTTAATTTTTCTGGTGCTAGTAATGAAGCCAATGGGTATAACTGGTTCTGGTTTGCATTTCCTCAGTGATGAGTGGGAAACACTTTGTGTGTCTCGTAGCTAATTGAATAATGTTTTGTAGAAATGCATTTTAAAGTCCTTTTCTCATATTTGAATTGAGTCTTACTAGTTCTCTATGTACGCTCATTACTAATCCCTTATGGATTAACTGTTTCTTTGTGGTTCTCCCATTTTATGGACTGCCTTTTTACCCCATGAGCATCTTTTGATATATAAAAATCAATGTTCATGAAGCTCAACTTGTCAACATTGTCTTTTGTTTCTATTATCCGAGAAATCACTGTAAAACACGTCACTGTGAGCTCTTGCCCTATGTCTTCTTTTAAAAAATTCTTTATATTGAGATTACTCCATTTATTATTCTATAAATGATACTTAAAGAAAGGTCCAAAGGTATTAATTTACATGCTGATTTCTTTTTTATTAATTGGTTTCTTATTTATTTACATTTCAAATGTTGTCTCCTTCCCATTTTCCCCTCTGAAAACCCCCATCCCTCCTCCCACTGCCTCTATGAGGGTGTCTCCCCCCCCCCACCTACCCACCCACTCCCGCCTCACCACCCTAGCATCCCCCTATGCTACATATGCAGCTGGAGCAATGGGTCCCTCCATGTGTACTCTTTGGTTGGTCACATGCTAATTTCTGTTTTCTTCCTTTGATCTTGGTACCTTGTCAGAGTTATTTGATCACACATGCCAAAGTTACCTAGAGCTGTGTGTTTGTTTCTCTGCCAGCACCCCACTGTTCGACCTACCAGAACTTTATACTGCATTTTGAAATTGGGAAATATAGGTTCTCTTGCTTGATTCTTATTCATATTTGTAATTGTTTTTGGTATTTGGGCCCTTTGACAACCCTCTGAACTTCTAACTGAATGATCTTAGCATTCTGTCAAAAGTAAATTCTCTGTGATGCATGGATTTACTTCTGAATTCACCTGCCCTGTTGTGCTTCTTTTGACATGTGTCTTTATTCCAGCACCATAGATTTGGTTACAGTAGCTCCATAGTGAAATTTAGGGTTTCCAGGAGCCTGGAGATATTTCCGTCTCATCACTGCAGTGCTGCTGTTTCCACCATGGCATTAAGGGTGACCTCAACCTGTGCCCTCCTGGCACTGCTGGGCTTTCCTAATGGTAGCCGTTCCGACTGGGTGAGATGGACTTGCATTGCAATTTTGCTTTGCATGTTGTCTAAACATACTGAATTTTTTTCATGTTTTTATTGGACATTTGTACTTGATTTGAGAACTGTCCATTTGCTCATTTGTTGATTGGATTATTTTTCCTTTTGGCATTGGCTTTTTTGAACTCTTATATATCCTGATTGTCAGGCCCCTGCTAGATGAATTACTAGTATAGATTTTTCTCCCAATCTGAGAGATTCTTTTCTCTTTGATAAGTATTTCTTGTCCTGTACAGCATTTTTTGTTAGGCTGCTGCAAAAGGAATTGTGATTATGAACCTTGGACTTCTTTTCTTAAAGATTTATTTATTTATTATGTATACAGTGTTCTGCCTGCATGTATGTCTGCAGGCCAGGAGAGGGCACCAGATCTCATTATAGATGGTTGTGAGCCACCATGTAGTTGCTGGGAACTGAACCCCAGACCTCTGGAAGAGTTCTCTGAGCCATCTTTCCAGCCCCCCATGAACCTTGAATTTTAAATTATTGTAATTGGGCTCAAACATCTCTTTATTAACCAAAAATAGGAAATAACACAGTCAGCACATTTTGCCAGTAAAAATAAGTTTATATATTTAAGTTCCTATAGTGTTAAACATCCATGCTTTGGGATTTAGCAAACTGTTGGGAAGCGTTTTCTGCGGATTGCTGGTTTAGAAGAAGTATCTTCCTGCAGAAGGTTGTGGAGATGCTGAAGAAACTGCTCATGGGGAAAAAGAGGTCAGGTGAATGTGGGGTGTGAGGCAGTACTGTGGCACAGTTTGTTCAGCTTTTGAAGCATTAATTGTGCACTGTGGAGTCAGGCATTGTCGTGGAAAGAGTTGCCAGCCATCGGTATTAGGTTTTCATACACCTCGTTAATCTCCTGAGCACACTTCTCAGATGTAATGGTTTTGCCAGGGTTCAGAAGGCTATGGTAGATCAGACCATTCCCAACCACACATAATTGTGATTTGTTCCTAGTACAAGTTTGTCTTTGAGGAGTGCTCTCAGACTGCCTCTGAAGGTGTGGCAGCCTGACAAGGAGTAGGTTTATTGTTGTATGTAAGAAGACCATAGTTGAGAGTGGTGAATGTTTGGATTTTCAGTGAGTTTACAGGTTGGGATTTTTTGCTTCAAATGCTGAACAACTGTTGACTGATTGATGTGGAATTCTTGGAAACATTTCAGGTAGCTGGAAGAGGTCTGGCTTGGATGATTGCTCCCATTTGGCCACTGTCAGCTTCTGATGGCAGCCACTATGCTCTTCTTGTAGGCTCTAGTTTCCTTTGCAGAATGTCTTCCTCTGCCGTTGTCTGTGTGAGTGTTTGGTGTAGTAAACTTAAGCATTGCTTTCTTTTTGTTTGCTAAAGATTCCCAAGGTCATTTTCTCTGGCCTGTCCCCAGGTTCTTTTTGCTCTCCAGTGTGTCTGTCTGTCTACTCCTTTCCTTCCTGGTTTGTACTGACTAGAATCTAAGTGCAGTGTTGACTGTCAGAAGCAAGGAAAATCAGAGAAGCAAGCTTCCACCTGCTCTGACTTAAGTGGAAGCACAGAGAAGTACCTGTGCAATGTGACTGTAGCTGAGGGTCACTGCTTTATTATAATTTAAGAAATCTTTGCTTAGTTTTCAGTTTAGCTGTTAATGGTGGTTAGACTTTGTTTTCTGTCTCTTTTTAACTTAAGGTTGATCACATTGTTTTGACCTTTGTTATAGTCATGTTTTCTTAGCCTCTACACCATTAATATTTTGGTTGGATAACTTTGCTGTGTCATATGTTAAATGTGATAAGCTGTCTACCTTTATACACTCTGTAGGTCTTCCTGTTATGACAACCAAACATGTCTCCAGACATTGCCAAATGTTCCCCAAGGTCCAGAATTACCCCAGCAAGGGACACTGGGCCAGGGTTTTTTTCTTTCCTTTTTCCTTTTTCCTTTTTTCAGATGTTAAAATAGTTTTGTTTTATGAGATAAATATTTGCTAAAAGTACACAGCCTTATGCATATCGCTATGTCTATATTATGTACATTTTGTTAGGAGTTTTACGTCTACATTGGTGAGAAAGACTGGCTGGTAGTATTCTTGGATCGTTTTTTTGTCTGATTTTGATATCAGGTTTGCAAAAGGCTTCACAAATGACCTAGGGAGTGTTTTCTTCTTGGTATTCTGAGAACGTTTCCATGAAATTGCCATTGTCTCTTATGTAACATTGAATTCACCACTGACCTTGGAGGATTTTTAATTGTTGAATTAGTTTGTTTTTGTTTTTGTTTTTGTTGTTAGTTTTGTTTTGGGTTTTGTTTTTGTTTTTGTTTATACACACACACACACACACTGTAGCTGTCTTAGACACACCAGAAGAGAGCATCAGATCCCATTACAGATGGTTGTGAGCCACCACGTGGTTGCTGGGAATTGAACTCAGAACCTCTGGAAGAGCAGTCAGTGCTCTTAACCACTGAGCCATCTCTCCAGTCCCAAGCTGAATCAGTTTTTTAATGTCATTGTTCTGATTTGATTTTTCTCTTCATGAGTAATTAGTAATGTGTGTCCACTTTGAATCAGTTGTAGTTCACCTCAGTTGTCTGATTTGTTGGCACAAGTTAATTTCCTGTAGAGTCTGTAATGATGTCTCATTTCTGCTTTTAATATTTTGTGTCCTCCCTTTCTAGTTGATTAGCCTGGCTAAGGTTTATCTACCTTCTGAGCTAATTCCCTCCCCCAGTTATATTGATTTTTTTTTTTTATTTGTTGTTTTTTTGTCATTCAGAAAAAGATTACTGGACCCTAGAGAAGCTTTAAATTCAAACGGTTTCTCTTTAAAGACTAAAGTTGTGTCTTGCTCATCTGTCCCAACCAAGTCTGCCTTTTGATTAGTTTTTGGTGAATTCACACTTACCACCACTTTTTCTGTGATTTGATTTGTATTTGTAATATAGCATCTTTCTATCTGCTAGTGTATATTTTTAATTTTAGTTGTTTAATTTTTAAAAAATGTTTCTTGTATATAGTGGTTCCTGTGCATCTTGAAGTTAGCACAGTCTGCCTCAAGTTAATTGTTGTACATTTTAGCAGTATGGCTCCATTGTTTGTCTCTTATTCCATTATCATCATATGTATATGTGTCACTAGTCTAAAAATACAGATAATAATTGATTATTGTATGTATGTATGTATATACATATGCATATACACATATATGTATATGCACACACATATATTTACAATTGATTGCTTTTGTTCTGTTGTGATGGGTCTCAGGTAACTCAGGCTGGCCTTAAATTTGCTATATGGCTGAGGTTGGCCTTGAACGTCTTATTCTTCTGCCAGTGTCTCCCAAGTGCTGGAATTACAGGCCTTATACTACCACACTGAGCAGCCTGCCTTCATGGTTTGTTTTGTTGTTGTTGTTGTTGTTTTTTAAATTTTTTTATTTTATGTATATGACAACTGTAGTTGTCTTCAGACACACCAGAAGAGGGCATCAGATTCCATTATAGATGGTTGTGAGCCACCTTGTGGATGCTAGGAATTGAACTCAGGACCTGCCTTCATGTTTTTTATTTTTTGTTTTGTTTTTTTAAAACCAGTCAATCTTTTTTTAAGATTTATTTATTTTATGTATATGAGACATTATAGCTGTCTTCAGACGTACCAGAAGAGGGCATTGATTCCTATTACAGATGGTTGTGAGCCACTATGTGGCTGTTGGGAATTGAACTCAGGACCTCTGGAAGAGCAGTCAGTGCTCTTAACCACTGAGCCATCTCTCCAGCTGCCTTCATGTTTTAATGATAGTTTCTTAGGGCTGATGTTTTCCTTTTGATCAGCCGTCAGTTAATAAGCATTCTCTCTCTCTCTCTCACTCTCTCTCTCTCTTTTGTCTTTATCTTTCAGTCCTTTGACCACTGTCTAATTTGGTTTTCTTTTAGTTATTATACTTTGTTGTCTTATTGGGGTTCATGGCTCTATAGATTGTTCACCATAAAATTTGAAAAGTTGTGATTTAAAAATGTGTATCCCACCCCATCTCTTCATAGTCTCTTTCTGGAGTTTTCTGTGTGTTCTTTGGAATGGATGTTTTTTATTGATGAGTTTTCTTGCTCATTTATGCTTGTACTCTCAAATTTCTAATTGCTTCTAGTTGTTTTATTACATGAGTACAAAAATGTACATATTTCATTATTGAAGCTCCCTGTTGTAACAAAAAAAAAGAAAACCTAAAAATTTTTTGGTTTTTCGAGACAGGGTTTCTCTTTGTAGCTCTGGCTGTCCCAGATCTCACTCTTTAGACCCGGCTGGCCTTGAAGTCACAGAGATCTGCAGCCTCTGCTTCTCAAGTGCTGGGATTAAAGGTAGTTTATAATAGCTGACTGGAGTCTGTGGCCTCTAAATCCAGCACCTTGGTCCGTTCTAGCCAAGTTTCTGCTGACTGCGCTCTTTTCCTCAAACATGGCGGCTCAGTCCTTCCAGTCTCTGTGTGCATTCCTTGCTCTTGGTGATGTAGCATTACAGGTAGTGCTATAGCTTTGGGTTTTGTTTCATTTTTCTGAGCTGTGCTGGATTGTTGAACTAAAGCTGGCAACTCTGTGGTGTTTTAGAGTGATGTAGCTATTGTTACTTTATTTCTAATCTTTCTAATTTAATTTAGCTTCCTAAAGATCACTGCTGTCTGCAGAAATATATGTCAGCCAAGGATTTGGGTGGAGTTTATGTTCAAGCATTAGCACACAATTGATTAGTCTGTGGTGTGATGAGTACCTACCTTCAAAGTCTCAACTGATTCTTCTAATAGTTTTCCTAAGCCTGTGCATGCGTGTGTGTGTGTGTGTGTGTGTGTGTGTGTGTGTGTGTGTGTTGGAAATTGAACCTAGGGCCTCATGTGTGTTAGGCAAGCACTCTAGACTGAGCTATTGTTAATTCTGGTCCTTCTTTTCTCTTTCCCTCAGTGAATAATCTCTGAGGCTTCACATCTCTCTAACCAGACACGTCTCATGTCAGTGTTTAACTATGATAAAAGATTCTAATTCAGTTAGCTTTGTAAGAAAATGGTATTTCTAGTGCTGGGATCAAACCCAGGGGCTGAGATTTCAGTGAATAAACTCATAATCTCATGACTATTTAAAAATGTCTCAGTGTGGTTGTGGCTTACCTTTTGTGCCATTGTCCTTCTGTCCCACTGGAGTGGCTTCAGGTCAGTCTTGAGGCTTGTCTTCCATCTGATGGTTCTGTTTCAAGCTTGGTCCTTTTAACTTTTCAGCTAGTGAAGCAGTTCATAAGTGAGACAGTGCCTATGGATCGTGTCCCCTGCTTTCTGTGGCGAGTGTCCCCTGCTTTCTCGCCCACTTTATTCTCCACACACGTTTTAGTCTTTCAGAAAAGATTCTCTGAGCATGCACTCACCATCTCCCTAGTGTCTGCTGCTCTTCCTGGTAGGGCATTTGTGTCTGCTACTTGAGTCTTTCTAGCTCTACAGGGTTTTGTAATGACATTTCACCTCAACTCCCTTCTCAGGCTTTGTAATCACCTCTCAAACAGATTATCTCAGGTTGGCCAAAGGACATTTCTTGCTTTGTATGGCGGTCATTTTAATAAGCTTTCCCCCTATTCTCACGGGGAGCAGTGAACTAGAAATGCTTTCTTTCCTCCCTCTCCCCTCCTTGCTTCCTTCTGTTGTATTAGTTTTCATATTTTGTATCAAAGTCTAGACACTACCTGGAGTTAACTATAATGTATTATTGTATATTAAAATGGATTAATGTATATTAAAAACCTGCTTTTTAAAGTAAAGACTTTCTGGAAATTAGCTTAGGTTTGGCAAGCATGCCTCTTAGCACAAAGAGACAGAAACAACTTTTGAGTATAGACTTCTTTGTGATAGGAATTGTTCTTATCTTTTCTTAGGTATTCATCTTAAAGGTGACCATTGCTGTGTGTTTAGGTCTGTGTCAGTTATTTTGAAGGTGCTAATAATTTACTTTTTAGGTAACATAAACTCATTTGGAAAATTACTACTTTAAGACAAGATTGGTTGATATTTGATTTATTTGTATATAGCCTTTCCAATATAGATTACTGAGATTTACTTATGTATTGGGCCTTCTAGAAGAAAGTTCAACAGTACACATTTAAAATATTGATTATGGTATCTAAAACTTTCTTATTGTAACAGTAAGTTTTTCAGAATGGAAACTTAGAATCATATATGATCCCCAATTCAGATGAAGAAACATACAAATCCAGCAGATGAACTATATGAAAATGTAGATTTACTGAACATACTTACTTAAGGCTCTGGTTTGTTGATATTAACCATTTCATGGCAGAAAATGAAAACAGGTGACCTTCCCTTATGTGTTCTTTTTACTTAACACTAACCAAAACAGAATCAGTTGTTAACATAAATCTGTTCAGCATTGTAAAGGTGTATTTTAGTCAGTCAGGATAGCTAAGCCTCAGTCCTCACTCAGAGCTTTTCCAGTTTTCAGTGGGGTTTGCTTTTGCTGTTTCAGGTAAAGTCTGTGAAGACTGGGTCTGTGTTTTGGACGATGTGCTGCTGCTTGTCGTATTTCTACATGGTAAGTAAGACCCGTGCCTAGATGGGGTGTGCTCTGTTGGGGCGTGCATGTGGACTCTGCTTGTGTGCTCTTTACATTTTCCTTTAGCACCCCTGAAAAAGGGGGTGGGGGGAGATGAGCTGATGTTAGGTTCTTAGAAGTTACTTTGAAATATTTTGTATGCTAACATATGTCCTCAGAAGTTGATTTGATAACCAATGAATCTTTAACCTTCTAACTAAATTTGAGCATGCCGATCCTGAAAGACCTTGACTATTTTAAGCATATGAAAGTCAGTCCATTGTTGTGGTTGGGAGCAGATGCTAGCTTTCAAGAATATTTAGACTGAGTATCCATGGTTACTCTGATTTTAAATATATGAATACATGTAATACAAGTCAATGATATATACGTGCGTGTGTGCGTGTGTGTGTGTGTGTGTGCGTGTGCGCGTGTGCGTGTGTGTGTGCGTGTGTGCGTGTGTGCGTGTGTGTGCGTGTGTGCGTGTGTGTGCGTGCGTGTGTGTGTGCGTGTGTGTGAGTGTGTGCATGTGTGTGCGTGTGTGTGTGCGTGCGTGTGTGTGTGTGTGTGTGTGTGTTCATTCTTACTTGTAATCCATCTTACAGCTTCAGCCACTCAGCACTGTCAAAGAGTCCCACAGTGTGGCCAGGGGATGTGAGTACCCCTTTAGCTGAGTCACTGACCAAAGAATTCCTCATTCTTAAGCTATTTTCTTTCAGTAAATAGATCATCATAAATAGGTGAAATAAAAAAAAGCTTGTTGTTTTTGTCTAAAAATTATAGTCTATACTCATGGCCAGGACAGCCTATCTCTGCTAGTTCACAGTTATGTGATGGTCTCAGCCTCCCTACTAAATCAATTTTAACTTGAGCTATTCCCCAGTGAGTTTAGAAAAGCTTACTAGATTTATGGGATCATGTTATTTTACTTATCAATGAAAAAATAAGAACTATATTATATATAGATAGATATAGATAGATATGTTATATATCTATATAATAATATTATCTATTATATAGATATAGATATAGATAAATATCTATATCTCTCTATATCTATATGTATCTCCTAGGAAAATTCCCCAAAATCCTAGCGTTTTATTTTCTCTCGTGTTTAGGTTGTCGTGACAAATGAGACATATCTGTTTTAGGACGTGAGAGATAAGAGCCGTGTGTCTGAGCCTCTCTCTTCCCGTAGGTCTCTGCGTGGGGAGGCTATGTGTTTATCATCAACCTAATCCCCCTCCATGTGTTTGTGCTGCTACTGATGCAGAGGTACAGCAAGAGAGTCTACATAGGTAAGTGGCCCCGCGTCTAAGATGCGCTCTTAGTAAACAACTTTTGTTTGCCCATGGAAAGGTACTAATTGTTTTATGTTTAACTTGCCTTTATGTTGAGTACATGAGACCCTGTCACAAAAAAGCAAAACAAATAGAAAAACGGTGGGGGCTGAGGAGATGGCCCAAAACAAGCCTCATATGTTCACATGCAGTAACATGTAAAAATAGTTAATTTGTGTGATTGGTTCTGCATTGTCTGTGCCTGAATTTGTTAATGAAGTGGCCTGTTCCAAGGTCTTGGGGAGGGATGAGTGGGTAGAAGCATCATAGAGTAGGTCATTTCGTGGAGGGATGTGGTTAGCTAATGAAACTACAGAAGAGTAGAAATATATAAAACCTGTTGTGCTTTATCACAAGAATTTCACTTCTGTTAATGTTAGTGAGAACTTGGATATAAAATGTCAAAGTTAAACATGTTATATAACTCAGCAAGAGACACATCAGCTAAAACTTTGCAAAATGACTTAAAATAGTTATTTCTCGGGGCTGAGAGAGAGATAGCTCAGCAGTTAAGAGCACTGACTGCTCTCCCAAAGGACCCAGGTTCAATTCCCAGCAACCACATGGCAGCTCACAACTGTCTGGAATTCCAAGACCTGACACTCTCACATACACATACATGCAGGCAAAACACCAATGCACATAAAATAAAATTAAATAATTTTTTAGAATAAAAAATAATTGTTTCTGTACTACAGTTTTTATTTGCTTTTGAAATTTACATTGGTTATTTGAAGTGAGGTGATTTGTTCTGTAGGTAACAGGACATTGGTAAAGCTTATTAATTAGAAGCCATGTCTGGTTGTACATGTTTGTAGTCTCAGTTCTAAGAGGTAAGAGGGTAGCAAGTTCAAAACAAACCTTGAATGTGTAAGAAAGTTTTGCTAATTTAAAAATAGCTTATATTATAGTAAATAGTTCATATTAATAACAGTAATTACCCTAAATTTATGCAGTAGGCAGAGGGCAGGCACACCATGGTATAGTGGTCAGTGGTTCTCATAACAGCTTTGAAGTTTCTTATGTTTGTAATACTTATTCTGACACTCGTATTTTGATTGTCTAGTACGGTTTTATTACCATATAATATTTGGAATAATACTTTAATATTTGTAGCACAATTTTCTGATTATATTTGTTTAAATTATTTAATTACTATTGTAAGTAATTTTGGTGGATTTGATCCAAGCTATTGGAATTAATCAAAAGATGTATGGTTTTATATTTGTGACAGGTAAAGATTTACCTTTTATGTAAGATTGCTCTTGCGCCTTATAAACTAGAAACATTATTTGCAAGATTGGGTTGTTTCTAACAGCATAAAGTGGTTTCTGTGCTTCCTAACTTGATCCTTTTAGCAGTGATGATCCGTTTTGAGTTTTCCTTCATGTTGTGTGAACAGGGCCAACAGCAGCACTGAGACTTTTGTCTTGGCCTCTCTTTTGCTTACAGGTCTTAGTGTTGGTTACAGTAAGTGCTCCCAGGGGAGCCAGGAGCACTCACTCCTCAAAGGGACAGGTCTAGCAGTGTCTTTCTGTCTTAAGACTAAAAATACGTAGAGCAAGGGCCTTTCTTACTGTGACTTAACAGGGATCTTTGCTTGATCAAAAGTCTTCTTCAATTAATAGAGACAAAGATTTTTCATATCTCCAAATGAAAGTGAAAAACTGGATTTGGTGCTGTCATAGGTAAGCCCAGTTTTAGGACTGCACGTGTCAAGTTGTTCAGGAGCACTCGTGTGGAGCACTGGTGTGTAGAAGTTAGGAGATTTTACCTGAGGCGCTTACGTCTGTCTGAGAGCCTGCTCACAGGAGAAAAGTTGGTGTTCTGCTCACTTAAAGTCTAGCTCTTGGGAGGCTGGGGCAGAAGGGTGCCCAAAGTTTGATGCTAACCTTGCTCACAGTGGATTTCAGGCTACCCTGGGGTAAAGAACTGCAACTGTTTCCAAACAAAAAGGAAAGTCCTAAATGATTTTAAATATGTTTTACTTGTAAATTATGTTTGCTGATATTTGTCTGTTGTACTTTTTGACACATACTAGGTATAGTTGTTTCATAACTGCAGGAGTGATTGAGTCGCAGTATCCCATTTTTTAAAAGTAGAGTTAGCCAAGCATGGTGGGTGCATATATACCTTTAATCTCAACAACCTAGAGGCGGGTCTCTGAGTTGAGGCCAGCCTGGTCTACATAGAGAGTTCCAGGACAGCCAGGGCTACAGAGCAATCTTGTCTCAAGTGGAAAGAAGAGTTGTTTATATCTCATGAGCTCTCCCTTACAGTGTTCACACAGTGTTCTTAATCTCCTTGTGCTCTGATGGGGTCTCATTAACGTGTGTCAGAATCAATGCATTGCTTTTGTAAAACACAACTGGAATTTTAAATTTATTTTTATTTTTAATTTTATTTTGCACTTTTTTTTTTTTTTCCTGCATGTATGTCTGCGCCGTGTGCATGCCTTTGTGCCTGCTGAGGTCAGAAGAGGGTACCAGATCCCCTGGAACTGGGGTAAATAGACAGTTATAAGCTACCATGTGGGTGCTAGGAATTGGATCTTAACTGCTGAGCCATCTCTTCAGTCCAGAACTAGAATTTTAAATCTTGATATATTTCCTCTAGATTCTCATCCTTAATGTCCTATTAGGTGGTAGCAGAAGATATTTTTTCCCTTTTGAAAGTGTGTTAATCTCTGCTGGAGTAGTCTGAGTCAGCCATTTCCTCCTACCTTTACAGGTTTGAGCTTGTAAAATGTCTATCTCAGTGATGTGCTCTGCCTGGTTGCCCAAGCAGTGTCCCTGGGAAGAAGAGGGCGTATTTGTGCTTGTGCGTACATCCAGGTTTTCCTGCTAGTCAGAACAGCCTGTTTTCTGCTCTCTGTTGCTGTTGCTGCTTCTCACCATGCTTTACCCTGAACATTACCAACATTCTCAGTAACTGGAGTGCCCACAAAGTAGCAAGGTGACTTTATTAAGTAAACTTTTCAACATTCTTACAAACTTATTATTTGTTAGCAGTCAAGTAAACCTGATTGGATTGTAAGGTCTTTTTCTTTTGTATCTTGTCTAACAGAAGAGGGGTATTTTGTTAGCTATTCTTTAAACACTGCCCAAGTTAACTTAGAAAGATTGGCAGGCCTTATGGTGGGTTAGTGTAAATGCATTTGTGTGTTCCCAGACCCTTCTCTAAGTTTGCAGAAGGAAGAGTTACAGTAACTCAAAACTCCAGAGATGTGGGCTGAGGGAAAGGCGATAGGCGCCATGCGAGGCCCTGACTGGACCCACTTGAAGCAGACATGGTACCTCCCTAATTCAGTTACTGGGGTATGCAGCAGCCAGGAGAGACCTGTCTCAAGGAGGAAGGTGGAGACTTCTTAGGTTGTCCTCTGACCTCCACATGCATGAGCTGTCACTCCAGAATAGAAGATGTCCCAGAGAGCTGCCGAGTTGTAATGCCTTATCAGTGAGGTGTTGAAATGAGAGCAGCAAGCACTCTGTGAACCTACGGCCTCAGATTCACTACCTGCAGTGCCACTGGGACTCACGTATTTTGAGGGGAAACAAGATTAGGATTCTGTAGATTTCTGTCTCTAAACTGAGTTTTCCTTGAGTAAATAAATAAATTATACATGTGAATAAGTCCATTTGTTTTAGGGACATTTTTCTAACCAGGAGCATGGTGTGCAGCAGTGAATGCCAGGAACTGTACTTCCACAGGATGGCAGTGTGGTAGCATTTTTATGATGTAACGAGTGATTTACGGTGTCATTGGGTTGTGCGTTTTCTTAGAGCTCACTTCTCTGATGGAATAGTGTAAAGAGAAATAGGTGTAGCTGCATAGTTGGACTGGGTGGGGTAGTGGTTTGGTAGCGAATGGTTCCTAGTGGGGTTCATTCAGGCAGAAGCGGTGCTGCGGGCAGGTTTGTCACTGGGGTCCTGTAAGGACAGTGTACCTCTTATGCTACTGTCCGTGCTCCTCTTGCATGAGCCTCCCTACCGCTGTCACCGTGTTAGCTAGACGTGCCATGCTCTTAGTGTTGGTCAGACTTCACCTAACTTAGAGGCCAGCTTGGATCGATCTTAACGGGATTTTCTGTTTTTAAAAAGTCCTGATTGTCATAGATATAAAGTCTTTTTGAAAACACACTATTGGGTGCTGTCATATAGTCTGGAGAAAAGAATATTTTTACAGTGGATAGAGGCTGTGTTTCTTTTTAAGAATCTAATTTCTCCATGTCTTTCTACTAAGTGAATCTAATTTTCTACTTTCTCTGTTTTAAACTTTTTAAAGTTTGTGAGATTTAAATTGAGATACTGAGTTATGTGTGCTATTTTATAAATTTAGGAAGCACAGTATCTTCCGTGAGGTAAGCTTGTGATGTTTGCACTGTATGGAGCTTGGCTAGCAGTCTCAAACTTGATTTGGTGTAAGTGGTTTCCTGTGTGTTGAAGGGCTCTGTGAGGTAGGGTAGGTGTTTCTCCCGTGTGAACACTTCATAGAACCAACCCGGTGACCGGAAACTAGAGCTCAGGCCGCTGTAGGTCCGGCTCTGTGAAGCAGCTCTGGGCATTGAGTGGCCTAGCAGCCTGGCTTCACTGGCTCAGGTACATGAAGGAGGCTGACGTTCCAGCCTTTCCAGCCATGGTGTCAGTCTCTAGTGCTTTGTCTGACATTAGCCAAGCAACAGGGACTCACCCTTTCCTCCGGTTCACTTTTGGCATCTTCTCATTAACGTGGACTCCGGTGCTGTTTCCATAAAGACTGCTATCGGTTGTTTGGATCTTCCATGGTCATGAAGACCACCTAGAGCCTTGGGCATGCCAGGCAAGTGCTTGACTACAGCCACTCCCCAGCCCTGGTGTCTCCTCCTCCTTACTGTGAACGTCTGAAGTTGGCCGGAAAGCGTAGTCTTCCTTTGCCCTGGGAAAATGAGAACTGGGAAGCAGCAGTCAGTGTGATGGTAGTGGAGTTTTCTTTGGAGGTGTGGTGAAGACGGGCTTTTCTTTGGGGTGATCATATGCTTGTTCATTGTAAGGTAGTTTTACTGCCTCATTTTCTCCTCAGCTTTTTAAAAGAGGGAATAGTTTAGTTTTTAAATTCAGTTTGTATTGTCTATTATATTCAATCCAAATCCTGTCAGTTTTGCTGAATTCCATGTTTGTATTTCTAGGAGGCAGCAGCAGCCTGAGGTGATTGCAGTGTCTGTTGAGTGTAGGCTTCACTGAGGAAAGCTCAGCACTCTTCAGTCTTTCCTAGTGGTGTCTGTGTTTTCCTGTTTGGGGGTTGATTTCTCAGCTCCACATTGTAAGATGCATACTGACCATAGTGCATCTGCGGCTCTGATGGGGGAGGAGCTCACAGGCCTCACCAGCTCTTAGTCTTTGTTCATGGAACTCAAGTATTTGATTCTTGTTGTATGCTTGGGGATCACAGGGTAACCTTGTTCTTTCTCCCTTCCTTCCTCCCTCCCTCTTTCTGCTTTTCTTTTTTCCATTCTGCTTCTGACTATATCAGGGCTTCAACACAGATTAACTAATAAAAGAAGCTTACCAGAAAGCCCCTTGACCACATAAGCAGATTCGCAGTTGTGATAACTTGGATTTTACTTGAGTGTTTCACAAAGGGCCGTACCACTGCAGCATGAGTGTGTCTGCAGAGTTCACTCTGGGTGGATGGCAGAGCTGTGGCCTTCGTTAGTTCTAAGTCTTAGAAAACTCTCCCCACAGGCTCTGGCCCTTTCTATTATATTATGAGCTTATCTTCCCAACACAGTAGTGATAACTTAGCAGACAGCTTGGGAAGTAGTGTAGCATTGAACTGATGGGTCACAGTTTACCTTCTAAAAATGGGCTTCTTTTAAAAGCAGATAAATACAACTATGAAGGCAAGGAGAAAGGAAGTATACGCTCTGTACTATGTTGCCTAAGTACAGCAGGCAAAGGGCGTGCAGGAATGTCTTCTGTTTCAAAGGTATTCTAGTCTTCCCTTTTCATAGAGTCTTATTTACCCAAAACTGTACATCGAGTACATTTATGAAAGTGATGTGCGGGGTCAGAGCGAGCGGTGCTGGCGCAAGAAGGGAAAAAAGTGGTGATGAGGTTTATGAATAGAATACTGTTTTCACATCAGCTTTCTTAGATACACCTTTTGTCTTCTGAAAAGATTTTACTTTCAGTGATTCCTAATACTTTCTCTCTAGTCAGTTTACCTAATCTTGATCTGTAGACATTTGAGTGGAAAACCAGTCTTTGACAGAGATTGCCGCTGAACTGCAGCAGTTCTGTGCATAGAATCAGTGTGAGCTGAGGAGGGGTGCTGTGGAGAGCCAGCTGTCTTCCCGTTAGACTCATTTCCCTGACTGGGTTCTTTTCCTTTTTAAACTCTTCAACTTCTACCCGAGGAGTCTTAGGAATCTGGAAAGAAGGCACAAAGAAGGCACAAAGCACTAAGAGCTTCTGAGACTCGTGGGCACACATGACTGGTGCTAGGTGTTTGTGAGGCCATGAATATTTTGGATTAATAACCACAGCAATACTAGTTACTTAATGCAAGTGCAATTGCAGAGTTTCTTGGATCTTATCAATGATTATTAATGGTGAATTTTTTTAAAACTTGATTCCATTTGCTGGAAGGGGAGGTAGCATGAGTCTCTGAAACTATAAGTGAGGTAGGTCTACAAACAATACCTTAAAAAATGGCTGAAATATTTATGATCTATAATGCGACTAACATTCACACGTCAAGTCATTTCAAGACTCTGTTTAAATTCTGTTAGAACTTTTCTAAAACGATTTATAAATATATTTGTGTGTGAGTATTTAATGGTAGTAGTAAATTACCCTTGTTTCCTGTTTTGTTTTTATAGCATATAGCACTTTCTACATTGTGGGTTTAATATTATCCATGCAGATACCTTTTGTGGGATTCCAGCCAATCAGAACAAGCGAGCACATGGCAGCTGCAGGTATGGAAACCAACTAGTGCTTGAAGTTGAGATGAAAGAACATCGTAAACGTTTTGTCCAGTTAAGATATCTGTGTGACCGACCTAAATCATCTTTCCTTTTATATTGACCCTAAAATGAGGTTTCAGGCTCATTTTTATATCGTAATTTATAAGAGATTTCAGTAATAATAGCTGTGTACTTTCTATTGCTGTGATAAAACACTTATTAAAACTTACTTAAGGAGGAAAAGATTCATTTGGCTTAAGTGTCCTGCTCATAGTCCATCACTGAGGGAAATCAGGGCAGAAACCATGAAGCCGAGACCATGGCGCTGAGGGTGGGGGGTGCTGCTTACTGGCTTGCTCCTCAAGGCTTGCTCAGCCTGCTTTCTTAGACCAACCAAGATCCCCTGCCCAAGGTTGGCACCGTCCACATCAATCATTGATCAAGGAGATAGATACTCCCACACTCTTGTCCATCAGCCAGTCTGACGATCATTTTCTCAGTTGTGCCTCCCCATTCACAGATAACTGTAGCTTCTGTCAAGTTGACAAAAAACAAACCAGCACACCAGCACAGAAATAACTATAATGTTTTAAGTCTTTGGTGATGCATGGTAGTGTCAGTGTGCACAGTTGGCTGTTTTTCTTGTCTGGTACATGTTTAAGGATTCTGCCCACTTTGGAAAAAAATGTGCAATAGGATTTTTCAGGTCATTAATTGTAAGTTAGCTGTCAGTCGACGCAGGGAATACTGGTAGAGGAGATAACCTGTCCCTGGTGTGAAGGATATGCAAATGAAAGTATTGAAATGGGAACCACTGTGATGGTATTCACCTGAGCCTTCTCTTTAACCAGGTGTCTTTGCGCTGCTGCAAGCTTATGCATTTTTGCAGTATCTGAGAGACCGGTTGACAAAACAAGAGTTCCAGACCCTTTTCTTTTTGGGTGTCTCACTAGCTGCAGGCGCTGTGTTCCTTAGTGTCATCTATCTGACATACACAGGTAGGTGCCATCACCTGAAAGATGGAAGTCATGGCTCTAGATTACTGTTCAAAAACAGTCTTTCACAGGTTCTTCTCACACACACTGTTTATCCTAATATCAAATACTGTACCAAATAATTATCAAAAGTTCTAAACTCCAATAATACATTACAAATTGCAATTTTAAAAAAGCATGAGCTGCCATTCCTGGCTTTAGAAAAAACTAGTTTATCTTAATATTACTGCTTTTCAGGCTCTTGTAAATCTACAAACACCCTTCTCTAGCTCGTTAAAGAGCCAGAGCTGTTCAAAACTTAGCATCTGTGATAAGCTAGTGTTTGCTTACCCTCTTGTGTGCGCTCTCTCCCTCTTCCTTGGAGACTGTTGGCCACATCGTTTCTGCATGCTTTGGATCTAAATTACTCCCTAACCCTGAGCTCACAAGTCTTAAACAACAGTCCAGTTCTCCCTGGGGGTATTCCATGTGCCCAGCTGATGTACAGGCCCAGCTAGGGTGAATGAAGGTATGACGGGAGTCAAAGACCTAGGTGTTTGAAAATATATTGGCATCTATAAAATAAAACCAACATTATTTGGACATTAGTTTGAATTATTCATAACTAATAGTAACAAAGCTCTGAAAAGGACAAAATTGGGTTGGTACAATGGCTCAGCTGGTAAAGGTACCTGAATGTGCTCCCTGAAACCCAAGTCTAGATAGAAGAGGAAAATCAACACCACAGAATTGTCCTCTGACCTCTACATATGCTCCATGACTTGTGAAACAAACACATACTAATAATGATAACAACAACAATAATTATTATCATGGCATGTACCCAATGCACACCAATAATAATATTATTTTCTTTATTTTTTTGTGTGTGGATGTTTTGCCTGCATGCAAGTGTGTAGTGCTCACAGACACCAGAACGGGATGTCAGATCCCCTAGAACTAGAGTTAGAGGCAGTTGTGAGCTACCATGTGCGTGCTGGGTTCTAACCTAGATCCTCTGGCAGAATAGTCAGTGCTCTTCGCCACTGAGTCATCTCTCCAGACCCAAGCTAAGCGTGGTAACATACAGCCGTATTCCCAGCATTTGAGGGGCTAAGGTAGGAGGCAAGCTGTGGGCAGTGGGCTGGATATCAAGGAGACCTTATCTCAACAGCCCCACACCCAGAGGGAGAGAGAGAATTTTACAAAGTAATAAAAATGCAGATAATTTCCTCTGTGTTTTTCCTTCAAGGTTACATTGCACCGTGGAGTGGCAGGTTTTATTCCTTGTGGGATACTGGGTAAGTTCAGATATGCTGTTTTGGCCTCCTGCTCACATAGCCTTTCTCCATGTCTTCTGTGCTGTGAGCAGTTCAGTTGTTACTTAGCAATGTTAAATGCCCAGGCTGGGCTGTCTGAAGTGGATGCCTGTTGTTTGGGGACCTAAGTTCTAAATTCCTGCTCTACATAGCAACTCCTTATTGTTTTGTCAGAGCAGAAGCATGTGTATACTTTAAAGATGCGGACTTTTAAAAAAGGAATGAATGTAAAATTTCTATTTTAAGTTTTGTTACTGACAGGGTACTGTATTAAAGATTTATATGAAGTAGGTATGAAGAACTCTTTGTATAATTACTTAATGTAAGCTTCTGCTTAAAGCATGTGAAGTACACTAAAGGCGTGCAGTATGTCTTTAAAGAGTGCTGTATAAAAGGAACTCATTTTAAAACTTGGGTTTGAATTAGACCAATGACTTCAGTAAACCCTTTTGTCTTTAAAGTGATGGCCTAGTGCTGTGATGATGTCACTGTCTGTGTGGTTGCTTTCTAGATGATCCAATAAAGTCCTACCACCATTTATTGATCAGGTGTCCTTCCAGTAGGACACCAGAGGCTCCTGTGTACGTGAAATCACATAGAATAAACTGTTTTTATGACTAAAACATTTGCCAGTTTTTATCCTGTGGATCCAGAGAACTGGAGGGAACCAGTTACAGAAGAATTGACTAAGCTAAATTCCAAAGTTGAGGTGTATCAGTTGTAAAGTAATTTTGACCTCTTTGGAATCCCAGAGTGCAAACTGACTTCGGTTCTCACACCAGTGCCAGCCCCTTGTCTGGGATGGCGTTGGAGCACAGACGTTCGAGGGTAAAGTGTTTTCTGCCACCAAGAAAAGATGGAGACACTTGTTGATATAGATGTAGGCTAAAGCACAGACATCTTCCTGCCTGAGCAGAGCCAGCCATTTTATGAGCCCTAGATAGCTTGACCAATGTATACCAAACAACTGGGTCACTAGCTACGTCAGTTAAAATACATGTTTGAATAAGAAAAGTTGGGAGAGAGTGATGTCAGCGATCCAATTCCTTCTGAGGGAAGGAGCTCCTGTTTTGTCCTTTATCTGTAATAATAATGAACTTTTTTAATATCAGGTATGCAAAAATACACATTCCAATTATTGCATCAGTGTCTGAACATCAGCCTACGACATGGGTGTCTTTCTTCTTTGACCTGCATATTCTTGTGTGTACCTTCCCAGCAGGCCTATGGTTCTGCATCAAAAATATCAACGACGAAAGAGTATTTGGTAAGGTTTTAACGAACTCTGATTCAGAAGTTTTTCCCATTGGGATTACTCCACTTTAATGTTTTGTTTGTCTTTACTTATATATGTTATGTTCAAGAACATTTTTCCTACTTTGCAAAGGTTCTTAAGACAAGAAAAATTAGATGAATTTCCAGTGTATGTGTATTCTAATTACTACTTTTTAAATATAGACTTTGCATCCAACCCATGACCTACTTGAATATTTTCAGTAGCTTCAGATGATATAGGAGTCAAATACCTCACTGGCTTTTCTGAAGCTCACAGCCTTTGGCCCGAGGCTGTCAGCACCTTCTTTAGAACACTGGCTGGTGGAGCCTGATTGTCCGCACAAGTGCTACCTGACAGATGTCTGTCCGTTGTGTTCTTCTTACCTATGTTTGCTTTAAAGAAGGGTTTACACTAGATATGGTGCTGGCTTTCTGAGGCTGTTTTGGTTCCATAAACTTAGATTGCCTAATGATAAATGCACACATTTATTGTCACCTATCAGCTATGGATATTATAATGTATGGTGCTGTTGACAAAAAACAAATTACATTTAATTTTTCATATCTGTAATAATTAAATTTGAATGATAGTAGTACATTTGTCTGAACTGTTTAGTTTTTATTTATTTAGTCAACAGTACTTATTTTTAAACAGGACTGTTTGGCCAATATTAACAATTTAGAAACAGTTGCTTTGTGAGATGCCAACTTTCAGATGTGCTCTGTACTGTGGTAATGTAGTTTCCTGGGGCATTTTCCCCTTGGTGTTGAAAGAGAACCTGTCTTTGCAGTTGCTCTGTATGCGATCAGTGCTGTCTACTTTGCCGGAGTGATGGTGCGGCTGATGCTGACCCTGACCCCAGTTGTCTGCATGCTGTCTGCCATCGCCTTCTCCAATGTTTTTGAGCATTATTTGGGGGATGACATGAAAAGGGAGAACCCACCTGTGGAAGACAGCAGTGACGAGGATGACAAAAGAAACCCAGGAAACTTGTATGACAAGGTGAGGGCTGTGCCGACGGTCTTCCCAGCACCAGGAGAGTCCCCAGATGTAGAAGTGTGCCGAAATGAGAACATACTGAGCTGGGCCTCCTGTAGTCTCTCTCCATTGCCTGCCTCAAAATTGAAATCCTAGTTGGTCTTTGAGCTCTAAGTAAACAGAATGGAATCAGAGCGCAGGGATTGTTAATCTCTCTCCACGAGTTGTTGCCTAAGCACCTAAGTATGTTAGCACCTTTCCATTTCCCAGAGCACAGCTCATCAGATTTACCTATGTGCACCAGTGCTTGCACTTGTCCTTAGTCTGTGTGTGGTGTGACCTTGTGTGGCTCTACCACCTCTGTATTAAACGGTAACTTGGTGTTCAAAAGTGGTATTTGGTTAACACCTGTTTAACATCTATTTGCTGCTGGTAAGTGGAATTCACTTCTAACCTGCATAACAATAGGAGAAAGACTGTGTTGGACCCGTGTGGGAAAGCCTTAGGGATCACTTCACTTGTCTTAAATAACCTGTTAGACTTCGCTGCTTTAATACTGACTACGCTTATCAATACTAACCAGCAGTGGGGATGCTGTAATGGAAAAATTGGCTGGAATTCACCCTTTCCTTACTCTGAAGTTAATATAATCATAAAGATTTGTGTTAAGCACATACCTCTTGTTATGTT
>JADRCH010000034.1:4506036-4589821 GCA_019843965.1 Rhynchomys soricoides
GCACATACCTCTTGTTATGTTTTGGTTTTTTTGTTTGTTTGTTTTTTAAATCTTCCTTATAACTTAGAGTTTATGGCTATTCTTTTGTTTCCAACAGAGGTAGGTAGGAAGGGGTATGCGTGTGCGTGGTTTAGAGATTTGGCTAATTCTGTAGTTTCTCTCCTAGTAATTTCCTAATTTGTGTTTGAGGTATGCATAGCCGTGTCAAGAGTAGAATTAAGTTTAAGTACATACATATTGGAATTTATATTGCCAGAATGGAGCCCCTTGGTTAACTCTTTTATATTTAATTAAAAGCTGCTTTCTATCAGAGATAGTTTGCTCTGAGACCAGGTCCTGGGGTTAAGTGTATTTTCTGATTCATAGCGAATTTAAGGTTTACTTTGAATTATAAAACAAGAGCAAATCTTCCCATCACCCATAGAAGAATATCTGATCACATCCGCTCTGACCCATGGAATTATTTGATAGATTAATGTTCTCTCCACTCTTTCCCTGGACCGTGTTAATGAACCACGTACAATGGCAACAGCTTCTAACTGTTTGCTCTGCATCTTCAGGCAGGTAAAGTGAGAAAGCATGTGACAGAGCAAGAGAAACCCGAAGAGGGCTTGGGCCCCAACATCAAAAGCATCGTGACCATGCTGATGCTCATGCTCCTGATGATGTTCGCCGTCCACTGCACGTGGGTCACGAGCAATGCCTACTCTAGCCCAAGTGTGGTCCTCGCCTCCTACAACCATGATGGGTAAGGGAGCATCGTGGCCAGGAGAGGGCTTTATAGTATTAACCTCAAAAGAATGTTTGGTTGGGAGACTCTGCTCTTGATTCTCATTTTTAAGGTGTAGTAGAAATGTAACCCCAGGGCTGCCCACGCTAGGGCAACCCCACCCCCTAAGCTTACTCACTTTGTCTTTTGGTGTGGCCTTTCCCCATCCTTTAGAATGGGTGGCAGTAACTAGTTTGTGCTCTTCTCCAAAAATCTTTCTGCATATGTCGTTGTGTATACTTCGTGGACACTACATCATCATTAGTGTGAAACTTGGTAGAAATGTAAATTATAGAGCCCACCCTAAGCCTTACCTGTGAGACCTGCCCTGATGGTTGCAGTGACAGGGCCACATCTCAGCAGAGCACCAGACTATGTCCCAGAGTTAGTTCATTAGAATCTGATATTTTATAAGACAAGTAACTTTTTTTTTTTTCTTTTTTTTTTGCACATTAGTTTGGGAAACACTAGTGTAGACAAAGCTCCCCCTCCACCACCCCCCCCCCCACCTTGTAGGTAGGGGCTTTTGACTACTGTCTTTAAAATGAAAATTTCCACTGATTAATTTCCACATCAAAATTTTAAGCCATCTCATTTATACTTAAAGACCTCATGTAAAATAAAACTGAGTTGTTTTGTTGGTGTTGTTTTGTTTTCAGTACCAGAAATATCTTAGATGATTTTAGAGAAGCATACTTTTGGCTGAGACAGAACACAGATGAGCACGCCCGGGTCATGTCCTGGTGGGACTATGGCTATCAGATTGCTGGGATGGCCAACAGGACTACTCTGGTCGACAACAACACCTGGAATAATAGCCACATTGCATTGGTGAGTGAGCGCGCGCCTTCGCTTTGTTGTTTGCTTTTAGAGAATAAAATGGTTCCTGCTACTTACAGTCAGAGTTCACTTATAATTAAACAGAAAAGATCCAGGTTAGAATTCTTGTCTGCCTATGTATTCTTATTTTACGAGTGATATTAAACTGCAGGCTAATTTCTGGTAGCTTTTGATATTTTTAGCTTACTGAGACCTAGGCAAAATCTGAAACTTCCAATGCTTGATACGTAGTTTTTACATTGCAAATTTAAGAAAAGTCTTGGAAACATGAAAACAAGTATTTTACATTGTGCCAGTTATATAGATGTCCAAATTATATATTCACTTTATTAAATAGTGAATCTCCATAAATGGATCCCTTCTGCATTTTAAAGTCTGAGTAGATAAATGGGTCTTAATAAATGAACTCAGAAGCTTTCGTGAGTATTGTAGCTAATTATCATGTCTGCTCAGCTCAGAAGAGTCTGTGCTGTGGAAATCATGGGGCAGGCTTAGCCTCAGGTTGGTAGAAAACTGTCTCTTTGAAAGTTTACCTGTGTTCGTTTAAAACATTAGTGCCTTAAAACTTAATTATTAAAACATATTGAGATTTTGCACTATTGCCATAAAATGGTTATTGTAATTAAGATGTTAGTGAATTCCTCTAAGTTCATTACATTTAAAGAAAATCATTTCTACCCAAAGTTAATGTATATCAAATTTAATTTCATCTCACAGTAAAAAAAAAAAATGTATATTTAAATTTTATCCTACAGGTAGGAAAAGCTATGTCTTCTAATGAAACAGCCGCCTATAAAATCATGCGGTCTCTTGATGTCGATTATGTGTTGGTTATTTTTGGAGGAGTTATTGGCTATTCTGGTGATGATATCAACAAGTTCCTCTGGATGGTTAGGATAGCCGAAGGGGAGCATCCAAAAGACATTCGGGTAAGGACCACACAGTTTGTCCAAGTCGTTCTCACACCGGCTGACTTATGTTCTTTTCCTTCCATTTCTTACTGCGGCCCTGGCTGGCCTGGAACTCATGGAGCTCCTGCCTTGGCCTCCTAAGAATGGGGTTAAAGATGTGCATGAGCACACCCAGTGGCTGCACTGTTTTTCTCATCCTGTCCTGGTCTCCTGCCTTAGTTACTCCATTCATTAAAAATACTAACTGCAGTTCCTGGATTTGGTAACCTCGCGTGCCTTGTACCGGCTTGATAGCAGCATATCTGTGAACGTATTACCTTAAACAACATTCGTCTACGGAGGTAGTGCGGTCCAGATTGGTGTTTGTGAGCCCTGATGTTTCCAAGTGAAGATGTTGCCCTAATAGACTGCTTGTCTCATCTTGCCCTCATCGGGTCTTCTGGCTTTTTCTTCTCCTTGTCTCTTGCTTCTACCTTTCTTTTGTATTTCCATTCTGCTCCACTACTAACCTTAATATTTGTAAATCTGAAAGAGACCAACAATGTAGAAATTACTGTCTTTGCCTTGGTCCTGTGTCTTCTTCCATGTAATATGACATTCATTGATCATGTCACTTTGTGCTTTAAAAAAGCCTTCAACAGATAATGGAGATCGGCCTTGAAATCAAACAGATATGAGTTAGGACTGAAACTGTCAGCTAGGTGCTCCAGGCAAGTTACTTTATGCCTGTCAATGTAAATGCTTTGAGTACTGGGTCTTTTTCTAGGATCTAGAATTAGTAAGGTGCCCAAGGCAAGACTTAAGCTTATCACTGTTGGATATAGGGGACGGCGTGTGTGGAGGTGTCAGAAGATTTGCAGTAAGTAACACAGTAATGCCTGGCCTTAGTATGCTCTACTTGGTAAAGCACTGGTAAAAAGACCAGACTCTTGCCTCCAGTGCAGGTGTAGCGTCCCTTTGCTGGTCTTGGTCAACTTTGCACCACTGCCAGGCTGTTCTGTCCCTGAAACTTGCCTCTGGTTTCTTTCCTTGGTTCATCTGACATGTGCTTTTAAAATTGTGTCTTGGAGTGTTTTTCCTTCCACACCCTTGGCACCTCCTCTCCAGCCCTTTTTGGATTTACCCACATCTCTATTTGTCCTCATAGAAAACTGCTTTCCAGTTAGATTTCATGTTTCCCATCTTCTGAAGACAGATAGATAGAATTGTTCTTCCGTGAGGAAGGCGCAGAAGTTGAGAGGAGAGAGAAACAGAGAAAGGTGAAGCCGAGCCCCAGATGTCCTGCAGGAGAGAATGCTGTGACCTCCCCCTGAGCCGGGAGTGACAAACTTCTCTCCTTACATTAGAGTAACTTGATACTTCCTCTCCTAAAACACGGTTTTAGTTTGTCAACTACTTGGCACCATTAAAATTCCTAACATGGAACTTTGAACATACACATTTCTGTGCTGTTTTAAATGTGTTATTCTTAAACTTTCTGAGTAGATTACAAAGTATGGGAAGAGTTAGTTTGTCCCTCACAAGAAGAGAACGCATGCACTCCTTCCTGTGTATCATGTACTTACTGTTGAGAACAGACTGAGTGCTGCCATCAAAAGGAAGGGTGTGAGGTGGGGCGCCACCCCAGTGTGCACACCTCACAGCACACAGTGCACCACACGGCTTCATAGTTAAAGGGGGGTCCCAGCTCATTCCTAACGGTGTTTTAAGTGTGTGCACACACTGGTGACTTCCATAGACAAGGAATCTGTTACACTGTGGTCCTCATCCCCACTCGCCGTCTCCCTTACAGTGGCCATTGTGTGCACATTCATTTATCTGTGTGGTGAGCATTTGTGTCTCTGGCATAGTAAATAAGTTTGTGCATTTGTTATTTGAATCATATACAAGTATCTATAGAATGTAGTCCTGCAAAAGGAAATGTGTCAGAAATTACGTTTTTACTACCTGAACTTATGTTTAAAAATGGCAGCAATCTATGCCTCATAGAAAAGCTAATTTATAAAATAACCCAATAAAAATGAATACAAATGTAGTGCTATATATTCTTTTTAGTTTACTGACTCTTCCCCTCCCCAACTAAAGGAGGATTTTGGAGTTCGTAGAGAAAATTGAAGGCAAACTCCAAGAAAGGGCGGGGAGGGCAGCTGTGGCGGGCTAGTTCTAGCTAACATGGAGTCGATCTTGTTCTTTTTAACTTTGAGGCTGTAAATCTGACAGGATTAATTTTGGGGCTGGGGATGACTATAATTTCATGATGCAATCTCCAGAGCTAGAGCCTGTAGCTTTGGGTGTGCCAAGCTGAACTGACACTGAACTTGTGGTTTCTTTCCATAGGAAGGTGACTATTTCACCCAGCAGGGAGAATTCCGAGTAGACAAAGCTGGATCTCCTACTCTGTTAAATTGCCTTATGTACAAAATGTCATACTACAGATTTGGAGAAATGCAGGTTGGTTCAATGAGTTCTTCTATAATCTTTATTCAAATGGCAGGCCTTACTAAGCTCTTAAAACAGTCCAACTAGTAGTGCCTTAATTGTTCGTGGAGATGCAGATGCAGAGCTTCTTTCTCGTTCTATTTTGATCCCCTGGGGTTATAGGCATATGTCACCATGCCTAGCTCGATTTCTGAATGTTTTTGTGATATGTTAAAAAAAAAAAAATTGACCAGTGACTTTTTTTTAATAATGGGGGCGGGTAGACCGGTGACTTGGCTTTGATGGAAACATGTTATTCTGACATTAAGAATTCGTTTTGCATTAAAAGCATTTATATAGCAAACAGAGGGACATTCTTCATCTGGCCTCACTCCTGCTTAGAGGCACAAATTAAATTATCTCTTACTGAAGATAACACTAGATGCCTCGGTCCAGGGCAGGCACCAAAGCAGCCTGCGAGCAGACCTTCCACACTCCCCCAGCTTTGCCTCACGAACACGTGCCATCACTTCCCCTGTGCATAGCCCTCAGCCTTCTTTCCTTGTCTCTCCACCACCTCACTGTTGATGGTTGTGTTCTGTGAGATGCAATGCTAAGCCTTTACTCTGAGTCACTTTTCATTGCTTTCTCCTGTCCTGTGTTGTACGTATTGATACACTTGTTTTTGCTGTTGTTATTCTGTCTTTTGTTGCAGGGATCCATCCTAACCTAAAGAAGTCCTGAGGGCTGGAGGGAAAAAGTGTCTCCTATATTGCTAATCAGTTTTATAGCCTGTAATACCAAGTTGATAGTTTCATTCCAAATTGTCCGTAAAAACAAATTCTACATTACTTGCTAGTCAGCTTGGTACCTTATAAATTAAAGGAATTATTTGTTTATTTTTCTACCAGGAATGATGTTAACTCTAACCTGAAAGGGTCTGTCTGAACTTCAAAATATAAAACTGGTTTTATCCATTTGTAAAATAGTTATGGAGCTAGTATGACCTTGAAGAGTTTGGGCATTGCTGCTTGCTCTGTTGCCCTAGGGTAGATGGGCATAAGTGGGCATCTGCTTCTTTGTCCACATAGGGTCTCTGAAGATAGCTTTAAAGGCAAAATACCATGCCCATAGTAATCTAGATCTAAATTTTTATTTGTTTGTACTTTTTAAAGACCACTTGACTGGGATCCAAACTCATGCTAGGAAAGATGTTACTTTCATAATAGTTACTCTAGAAAAGAACGGTCCTGGGGGAAATGGTGAACCCTCCGCAGGGGGGACTCTTGCTTGGTTGCTTGGTTGGTTTTTTAACTCAAGTTTTTTGAACAATTTAAGCCCTATTAGTCTCATGCCTTAGGAAGCATGCATGTTACAGCAGGTAATGTAATTTTTCTGTTGTATAGGCAAACACACACTTCCCTATTCTTTGTAGGCTGGTTTTACACCGCTTGGTAAAGAGATGGGTTTTGTTTGCCTTAAAGTTTAAGTTTGTGACTGCATAAACTCGATCTATTTAAAAATGTGTCCATCGGCTTCTTCTTTCTCATAAGTCTTCCCATAGCTCGGCTAGCCTATCTTCCTTTGAAGTTGCCACTTCAAGACATCAGAGCATTGTTTACAGGGGCATCTCTTTTGTTTAAAGAGATGGTGGTGTTTACCCTGAGTCAGTCTAGTGCGTGAGAGCTGAATGAAGACCATGTGACATAATGGATCAGATAGTCATTGTGAGGCCCTGAGGTGAAAGGAAGTAGCTTCTCCACCCTTCTCTGTGCCCCTCTGCCCCTGACCACACTTATACTGCATACTATTTGTAAGGACCCTGGCACGTACTCTGGGTCTAGTTTTCTTCATGAATTCTTCCTACCTGGGCATTGAGACCCATTACAATGCATCTTCCATTCTGTTTCTTAGATAAGGAAGGTCATTGCCCTTCCACAGCAGTTGCTGCTTTGCAATACTGAATGTTTTCCAAAATGCTGACGTTCGGTTCTGATGTTTCTTTTGCAGCTAGATTTTCGTACACCTCCAGGTTTTGACCGAACAAGGAATGCTGAGATCGGAAATAAGGACATTAAGTTCAAGCATTTGGAGGAAGCCTTTACATCCGAGCACTGGCTTGTCAGGATATATAAAGTGAAAGCACCCGACAACAGGGAGACACTAGGTCACAAGCCTCGAGTCACCAACATCTTCCCCAAACAGAAGTATTTGTCAAAGAAGGTGGGTGCCTAGTGACGTCATCTTACTAGAAGGCTATGGATCGGGCTCAGTGGATCAGTAGGCTGGCATGGAAAATGCTGATGACTGCTCATAAAGAACATGACTGGGTTTGCGAGGAAGTTGCGGGCTACAGGAGGCCTTCTCATCTGGAGCACTTGAGCAGCCTCAAGCCACAACTTCCCAGGTGGCCTGCTGGTTGTTGACAAGCCCAATGGAAGTTTTCCCAGGGGCATTCTTACTTCAGTTTCGTTGTCTGTCAGTGGAATGTCTCTTTTGTGGCCATTACTGTCCTACCTGCATGAAACTCAGAGCTTAAAAGAACTGTAGTCACTGGTTCCTTATCTTTAGGTTAAAGCACGTTTGCATTCAAGCTCTACTCTTGAATGGGGCTTTTATTTCATTTGCTGAGGAGATCATCTGCAGTTGAATGTGCCCTTCTGAAGCAAAAACCCAAACAAATCATTTTTCTTAAGCTACTTATTTTTAATGTAATTATTGTGACAGAGCTTGTAGGCAGGATTGTAAGGAGACCATAAACCATGGTCAGGAAGTCTCTGACTCGGGGTCATTACTGCTCCTGTAAGTTGGGTAGATAGATGGCCTACCTAACCTTCCCTAGTAGACGTAGCTGACAGTGAAAGTGGATGCAGGTGTGAGTGGCGGCAGCGTACTGATTAGTAAACTGAACCAGGAGGCTCTTAGGTGTTTCCTTAACCAGAACAGTTCACTTAAACTGGGAAAGTACACACCAACTACCTCAGAATATGAGTCATATTATTTATACTTTAGAAGTGGTAACTTATATTTACTTTTATGAAGTGGTTTTGCTGGTATGAAAATAGAAATTTTCCTGCCTCTACCTCCCGAATGCTGGCATTCCATGCATATTCTACCATGGTGGCAATATGTATAATATTTAAATAGAAATTTATTTTTAGTTTAGTTTGAGGAGTGGAGGAGGTGTGCCACAGCATCTGAGGTGCAGAGATCAGAAGACAATTTGTAGGATGTGGTTCTCTCCACCATGCAGGCAGCCTTTGATAACAAGTGCCTGTTCTAAGAACATGCTGGCTGTCTCTATCCTGAATTTTGAAGCCTATTTGAAGAGTTGTATTTAATGTAAAAACCTAGTTCCTACATGGGGTACCGTGTTTTCCTCTGGATCTTAGATCTGGCTATCCTGTTGGGTTAGCTCTTGGTTCTTAGAGCAGTTTCTACAACCATATCTGGGGCAGTCTTTTACCAGAAGACATCTGTATTTTAGTAGGGCTGGAGAGATGGCTCAGTGGGTGAAGTGATTGCTGATCCCCAGCACCTACATGAAAAGCACATTATGGCAGCATACATCTGTTAACTAGCACTGGTGGGGGGCAGGCAGATCCCTCGTTGTCCAGCCAGCCTTGCTGAATTGGTGAGCTCTAGGTTCAGTGACAGATTGTCACTGTCTCAAAATCAGAGTGGAGAGCAACGGAGGTTGGCATCTGACCTGTGTGCACATATGCCTAACTGGCACACATGTACACATAAACATGTACCCACATAAACAACTATTAGTTAGATACCAAGTTGTGGAGAATTGCTTCATTTTTACAAGATTTATGAAACTAGAGGAATGTTTGTTTCCTTCCAAATAGGATATGACAGAATAGGCCAAGTGATTTTTGCCTTTAATTTTTAAAGGTGTATGGATAATCATCCTCATTTTGCAGATGGAAAAAGTGGGGCTCTGTTCTGTATTTCTGCTGGTCAGTTCCCTTGGGTGCTTGGGCATCAGCAGCATCCATCACCTTTCTCATTCCTTAGATTGTAACTCTCCTTGTTACATTAGGCATGCGGTGCTTGAAGAGGGAGGTACGAGGGATGCTGTAGTATCCTCCAAAGCTACTGACTGGTTATGATTATCTGGGTTTCCTTACAAGACAGTGGGGCACACTGTCATGTCCCAAGACAAGCTTTGAGTGGCGGTCTTCGCTGGGTGTGTCTGAGGTGCTTCAGTGTGTAAGAGACCTGAACTAATACTGTGCATTCTTCTCTCTTTCTAGACCGCCAAAAGGAAGCGTGGCTACGTTAAAAATAAGCTAGTTTTTAGGAAAGGCAAGAAAATCTCTAAGAAGACTTAAATCCACTGTCCGGCCTGACTTGCAGCAGTCCCTGCGAGCACCGGCCTTTGCCTTCAGCTCATGTCCTGTTTCACAGCACCAAGGGTACAGAACATCGCTGGGCCAAGTCAGTGTACAAAACGTTCTGGCAATGCCTCTTTTAAAATTAAATTGGTTTATTGAGAACAGCTGTTTTCGATTTGTAATGTGAAGCAAGACAGAGCCCTTCTGTGAGCATCTGGCAGAAGATTTTTTTTTTTAATTATTGGTACATATTACCCTTCAAATCTGAGAATTTGGACTAGTTGCACCAAAGAACCCTTTAATTTGGTCCCTGGCACATGCGTACCTGCCAACTTTTTTTTCTTTGACGAGACCTGCATTTTATTTGAGCTACCCCAATAGCAATATGTAAGACACAAATGCAGATGTGGCAAGGGCAGTAAACAAACTAGCCCAGGTCTGAGAGAGGCGTGCAGAGGGAGTCTACATCTGTGAACTCTATTTATTTTCCTGTTTCTCCGGTGTGAAGAATGTTTCATCAAATGTCCACTTTGTCACTCACCACCACTATAAGCAGCCGCTGCTGACGGTGGGCCTCCGCGTAGTTAGCTGACTAGATAGATGTTTGTGTTCAGGCGTCCCAGGCGTCCGCACTGCGGTTAGCAGGTGTCTTCACCAGGTACTTACATAGCAGATTTCATGCATTCTTCATTCAAGGGCTAAATTTATATCCTTTGGGAATCATGGCAAGCACCCACAGAATGTTGCTGGCCAGGATGGCTGTTACCTTAGTACTGAGGTGGCCCCATGTTTCCACGCGAAGATGAAGGGGAAAGCCCTTACAGTGGACAGGCATCCAGAGTTCATTTCTGTGACTCTACACAGTGACAAAGGATTTGTAAACTTTGCCTGGATTTTCCTCATTTTGTACCAGTTTTGTCCATCACGATGGTTTCTGTTCACTGCCCCATGCTTTTTGATACCTTAAGCATTTGATGGAACACTCTTTAGTACTCTCTAGGCATTTTCTTACTTTATTACAGATGTGACAGTTGTCAAAAGATGCACTAAAATATAAATGGAGATTGAACCTGTTCATTTTCCAGCTTATAGGCAACTTTATACAGACTTGAAAACTATCCAGTTGTTTAGTAAAGTGAGGGGGAAGTCTCCTGCCACAGGAGAACGTTGTACACCCCATGCCACTGCTGCAGTGGGAAGTACAGAACAGTATGGACCTTTATGAAGAAGCCGTAATTTACAATGCTCCGTGAGAATGTTACTGCTGATTTCCCTTTTCCAAGGTGTAGAATATTCTTTGATTTATAGAATTCATTCTTGATCCAGATGATGGTTCTTTTACAGACCAATTTAAAAAAAAAGAAAAAAAGAAAAAAAGAAAAAAAAAGGCTGAACATTTTCACAAATAAAGTGTAACTAAATCTGGATTTCTGATACCTTGTTATTTGGGGGATTTTATCTTACTTTGCTTTACAATTCAATGCAGAGAAGTTATTGACCATAAGGGAAATAAAGTTAATTCAAATTTTGTGTTAAGTCTTGTCTTTTGCAGACCTTGTCTTCGAAAGAAGTGCAGAGTTCTGACCCCATCCTCCCCTCTACTCACCTTGTGAAGGTTTTAGCCAGTGTGTGGAAAAATAAGTTTGTTCAAAATACATTTTTAAACTTCACCTTTTTACTCAGAATAAAACATAGAATGGAAGGAAAGGCAGGCCAGGCTAAGAAAGCACCCATCCACCGGGCTCTGAGACTGCACAGCCCAGTGTTGAGTGCCGTTTTCACACCGTGCCTGCGTCTTTCCCAGGTTTAGGGAGCAAGTTTGGTTCAAAACTTGGCATCTCTGAAGCACGCAGTATGAGGGTTTGGATCTCACAGTGCTGGTGTGAAGTGACAAGGTGGTGGTTTTACCACACCCGGAGGGAGTGTCAGCTGCTGAGCTTAGAAGCTTGCTTTGAACCTAAATTCATTTCATGTGTGATCACTAGCCCTAAATTTTACAGTGAAGTTACATGGCAAATAGCAATGGGTATAATATAAACTAGGCGGGCTTCAGCTTCCACACTGACGCTGTTAGCCTACTTAAGTTTACAGTGGTGGCATTCCGAGTGCCTGAGCGATGACCACAAGGCCAAAGACTGGACAGTGTGAAGACATTGTCTGTACTACCATTGGCTAGTCAAGTGACCCTCAGACCATAGGATCTGGAGCTGTTGCTTCCTGTTGGAAAATCCTTACAGCTTTGGCATTGTTGCTCACTGGTTAGACACTCGTCTGGTATATACTACACACTAGCCAAAAATTGCTCTGAAGTCCACGGATCGGGGATGGGGAGCTACTCAGTCGGTAAAGTGCTGGCCATCAGACCTTAGTTAGACCCTCAGCCCCCGTTACACCACCAAGCTGTGACCTGTGTCCTGAGGGCAGCGAAGGGACGGGATCCCTCAAGCTCACTGGCCAAACGCTGTAACTGAATTGTTGAGTTTCAGGTTCAGAAAGAGCTCAAAAACTAAGGTAGGGTGTGACTGAAGAAGCTGGCAATACCCTCTTGCTTTCCCCCAACACATGGACACTGTTTAGTATGATTGAGTGAACATACAGCATTAGACTGCTGATCTGACATTTTTCACCTTGCTGCTGCTTACCATGGTGCCAGGACTGACGCGGAAATGTAAATGTGTATATGCCGTGTTGAATTAGCTAATGAGCAGGAGGATTTATATCCTCCGCTGGGATCGCCGCAAGAGAGGCAGGCGACATTCCTGAAGCTGCTCCTGTGTCCTCCCAGCCACTGCCACCTCAGTAGTTTACTGTTAGTGTGGTTTAAGTGACCTACTCTTTGGGCTGTGGAAGTGGAATCGTGGAGCGTGTAGACTATGCCTAGTCAGCTTCTCTGCAGCATTTGTCAGCACATCCAGGTGGTTTGGGTCCAATGGAAGGTTGATTTTCATCAATATGTAATCCCGTCGCTCTGCAGCTTGTTCAAACAGACACATCCATTCTCTTGTTGGTTTGTTGGCGGACATTTGCGCATAATGCCAAGAAGACAGTTGGACCTCTTGCTGGTTATCATGAGCGTTTCCTTCAGCATTTGCCCGCCGTTGGAGTCTTGGGGTAAAGTGGTTTTTTTTGCTTCCATATCCTCTGCAGCCTTTCACTTACTCTCTCTTACCTTCTCCCCACCCCCAGTTCCCTGGCTGGCCAAGATTGCTAACTACCGCACCCAGGACAGAGAGAGCCGATAATGATTGCTTATATTTAGTTTTGTCTTCCTTGGCTCACCAGTAAGGTCGGGCCATTTGGAAATGCACTTTTTCTGAGGTGTGTATTCTGGTTTATACTATATTGATTTGTCCTTTGAAAATTCATTATGTGTCTCATCTATGAGATCATCAATGTTCACGTTGCAGACTGATAGGGATTAATCTTTTGCGATCTTTTGTATGTATATGGTTGTCTGTACCTTGTTTTAAAAAATCTTTTCATGGGCTGATGAGCTGACCTGAAGGGTAAACGTACCTGCTGGCAAGCCTGAAACCTGAGTTCAACCCCTGGGGTGCACATAACTGAAGGAGAGAGCAGACTCCTTCCGTTTGTCCCCTGATGTCCACACACGCCCACCCCACCCCCAAAACATACACAATAAGTATAAATCTGTAATGCTAAAAAAAATGTTTTTTAACACCTTTTTGTAAAATCACCAAGACAGTGCCTGTCCTGTGTTCCTTTCTAGGAAATTGGACTCTGCTTTTTCTCCTTGGCCTTCCACCCAGGATTCCCTTGTTTGAGTACATTGTGAAATGCCTGGCTTTTGGTGGTGATTGTTGTGGCATGTAGGCCTAAAGTTTCTATTTTAGGGGCTGTGGCTGATAGCTCAGAGGTTAAGAATGCTTGCCACTCGTGCGAAGGACCTGCTTTCGGTTCCTAGCACTGAACTACCTGTAACTGCAGCTCCGGGGAATCTGACACCCTCTTCTGGCCTCTATCAGACATGTACACAAACACATAGACCCATACACATTAAGTATAAATGTGTGTATATATTTAAACCTTATATTTTAGCCATGACAACTAACATATGTTAGTTGTAAGCCCAGCACTTGAGAAGTTGATGCAGGAGTTAAGTTCAACCTTAGCTTCGTAGTGAGTTCAAGGCCAACCCTGAGCTACATGAGACCCTGCTGCCTCAAAAAAAGGTTGACTTTTTTTTTTTTTTTAAAAGTCTTTCATGTTTTCATGACTTCTATTAGCTGGTGTCTTGGTGTGTGATTTTTGGTAAAATCCCGGTATGCCCGGCTTAATTTCTCCTTATCAGAATGTAGAAACGTGTTCTTAATGAAGCTTTATTTGACCTTGCCATCAGCGTTCTGGCATTCAGGGTTCATACAGTTGGCCCTGTCACTTGGAAACAATGGTTCTTTTATTTATTTACTTTTCTTTGTAATTGGTTTGTACTTTGTTGTCTGGCTCCTCTCTCACTGAAAACTGGTGATTACTTGCCATTGAGTACAATTCCTGCAGATACCTTTGATCAAATTAACCATGAACATTTTTTTTTTTTTTTTTGAGATAATGTATGTGATTGACAGAGGATCTTACTCTGTAGTCTGGATTGCCTTGAACTCATGGCCTGCATCAGGCTTCTGAGTGCTGGGATTACAAGCATGTGTCACCATGATGGTATAAATGTCTGATTTATGTCTGCGTGGGTATGCTGGTTATTTTTTGTCAACCTGTCACAAACTAGAGTCACCTGGGAAGAGAAAATGCCTTTGAGTGTCATGTGAACGTGCCTGAGGGTCATTACTGATTGATGGAGAAGGGTCCAACCCACTGTAGGCAGTGCCACCCTGGAACAGTGGCCCCAGGCTGTAGAAGGAGCAATCCAGTAAACAATGTTGCTCTAGCTTCTGCTTCATTTCTTGCCTTGTCCCTGTCTTGTCTTCCCTCAATGATGAATTCTAGCCTGGAAGATAGAGACCCTTTCTTTTTGTTTTATCACAGCAACTGAAAACAGCCGAGGTCAGAAATCGGTGGCAGACGGTGGGCTAGTGCTGTGCCACGGCTGACCATGTCTTGGTAGGGTTGTGGAAGAGCTTGAAACTTTGGGCTGGAAAAGCCACTGAGTGTTGAGAGCTTTGAGCTATTCCTGTGGGATATTTTTGAAGGGTCATCATGACTGAGAGTTAGCACCAGGAGAGGTCATTGGTGATGGCGCAGCCTCAGTTGCAGTGGAAATCCCAGGATTGAAGAGGCCATGGAGAAAAGCTGAAGCTTAGCACCATGTTGTGTAGTTGGAGTCTCCAAAGAGAAGCCAGGAAACCATTAACGGTGCAGCCTCAGTTGCAGTGGAGACTCCAGCAGATTGGAGATGCCAAGCCCAGATGGACAGTAGCTGGTGTTGAATAGGGACGGACTGAGCATATAAGATAACCTGCATGTGCTGCTGACGACAAAATCAGATGGGAGAGGGGCTACTCAGTCCTTTGGAACCCAGATGATCATGAGTAAGTCCCAAATGTAAGCCACTGAGCTAGTTATACAGTTGGATTTTGAGTTTGCTTTAATCTGACTGTAATTATCCTGGTTCTATTGAACTAAGTATTTAACTTTCTATTTTTTTAATAGAAACCCATAATTATAAGAACTGTTTAAATATTCAATTTAAGGACTGGGACTTTATAGGTCACACAACAACCTGAGTCCAGTCTCCTACCATGTGTGTGCTGAGTCTCAAACTCAAGCTTGGCAGCAAACACCTTCATTTCCCTGCTGAACAATCTTGTGAGCCATGATATGACAAGAACCATAGAGACTCTTTTTAACAGTGAGCATGTGGTTTTTAAATTGTGTCTCCTACCTCTAGTACCTAGAGAGTTTCTGTTGTATTCCATGGGCCTTTCTCCTGTGGGTTGTTGTCTATGGTCCGATCTGTGTAAATGGGGGCTTTGGCTGTATGTGCATTATATTAATAAGAAGCTGTGTGGGTTAGTGTAGACCAGGGCTCTGCTTTTACATCACAGGAGATTTTTTATCTGCCAGACAAGTAGGGAAATTTAACAAGCCAGAATCACCTGAACCCAGTTTGAGGACTAAATGCTATATACAATTCTGGCCTGCTATCATTGCTCCCAACCAAGGTGGTGATGTGCAAAGACTTCAGCCAGATACTTGAGTATAAACATTGTTTCTCATCCTATAAAGGTATGAACAGCTCTTTGGCCTCTGCCAATTTCCAAGGAAAATGGCCCCAGTGCTGGCCTCATCTTAGAATGTGTATTTCCTCTGGCATACTGACCTGTGTTCATCCTGCAGTAAGATTCTTACGTACAGATTTTCCAGCCATCTTTGCTGGGCTCTTGGTCTGTACTCTAGGCTCCTGTTGTCAGAAGGGGACTCTCACAACAATTGTCCCTTTGGGTCCCAGAACACATGTAGCACCTGTTTCTTACATCTCTTCTGCTGCCTTAGTTTAACGGACACTACCGAAGTTGTGTTCCTAAACCAAGTCTCAGGATCCTACTGGAAAAGTTCAACTCATTCTGGGCCTTGTTTCCAGTTCTGAAAGCAACCTGGAGGCACTTGGATTGGAACATCAGGTATCTGCTCAGATGACGTTGGTAAAAGGTTGGGGACCAAACCAAAAACTGAAGGTAGTGTGAGTAGCCAGAGTAACTAACCAAGAGTAATGTGTTCTTGGTAACCTCAGCTGTTCTCGCTGTTAAAAGCCACCATCACTCACCATATGATCATCCTCCTCAGATGATCCTCCATTGGCAAAGATTAGCCTGGATCAGAAGCTTGGGCCCGTTAAGGACTGAGGGAAAAGTCTTAGAAAATGGCATTCTAGCCCTATGAAGAAAAGCACAGCGACAAACATGTAAAAGGTGAGTGCTAACTAGTGACAGTGACCACCCTCTCATCAGGAAGATGCAATTGGGGTTCAGGGAAACCTCGGCACAAGCAAGCCTGCCAGCTCCTGTCTCCTGGTAGTGTAACATTGCCCATCGCACTGGGTGTGTGCTATATTGGGCTGATTTTTGCAGGACTCTAAAATTAGTTTCACCTCATCAATTCAGCACCACTAACACAGACTTGTTTCTTCCATTTAATTGGCCCAGTGTTGAAACTGATCAGAAAGTGATTTCTCTACTGATCCGGTTAAGTGTCTTCAAACTACCCCATCCTGACACTGAAGCCTTAAGTCAGCTCGTGCAAATTCTGCCTCTGTTCAGTGGCCCACGGGCATGTCCTGGCATCTTAGCAAAACAAGGAGCTGTCATCCTCTGCCCTGTATCTGATGGAGGAACTTGTGTACCAAATACACTAAGAACTATAAGGGAGACACAGGGCAGATCATAACGAGGCCTTGACAGAAGAAATGGAAATGGTAAATAAGTGGAAACAAATGTAGCTCACTAAAGTGAGCACTGGAGAATGTCCAAAAATGGACGCATTGGTGGGGATCCAAATGGCTTGGTGGTAGTGTGATTTGAAGATACATGTACCCTAGTTACATCCAACATTCTTCAAAGTTGTCAAAAGTAGACAAGATAGGGGTGAGAAGATGGCCCCGCAGTTAGAGGGCCTGCTGCAAAAGCAGGAGGAGTGGGGTTCAGATCCCTAGAACCCATGTAAATGCCACATCGGTGTGGCCACCACCTGTCAACTCCGGCGGCTTTAGCTTCAGGAGTTCTGGGTTTGATTGAGAGAGACTGCCTCAAAGCAGAATGTTGAATGATGGAGGAAGATTCCCAACATCAGCCTGGGGCTTCTACATGAACACACACACACACACACACACACACAATGTATGCATGTGAAAAGAAATAGAGGAATTGACAGTTGGGGCTCACATAAAGGGGGAAAATGTTTCTTTAAAGAAAACCCATATCCAAAACATACTTGGAGTTAAGGAACCAAACAAGGATATGTATATATGTATAGCGCATGTTTAAGGCCTGAGGCAGGTAAACCAGTATGTACCAGGTTCTTGCAGCATCCACACGGTAAAAGGACCACTCGCTCAAGGGGTGACAGTGCTCAATGCAGAAGAGTGGAAGAAAGGATGAGAACTAGGCATGAATGAGGATCTTGGGAAATGAGGGAAATGTACTGCTAGACTGGGGTCAGCATCATTCCACTGACAACTCTACCCTGGACCAAGAGCAAGGAAGTGAGTGAGCCAACAGAACAGCCCAAGCCTTCCTCATTCCTGAAAACCAACGAAGCTAGAGGACACTTCTTACCAAAGTGGACACTGAGAGCTCTGACGAAAAAAAAACAGGTCTACTGGGAGCAACAAGTGCCATGTTCAGATGGTGGGAAATGGTACCCTGGTTTTACTCACTCTTCCCACCCCCCAACCCCCTGCAGTGTGGGGCAGTCCAATGACATCCCTCCACTAGGAGGTGGCAGAACAGAACTCAGCTTCACTGATCTGTTTGGAGCTGCCTTGGGAACTGGGCTCCATTTTGCCTCATTCCCTCAGGTAAGGCTGGGCAAGCAGTGGAAGGTACAGGCAGTGCTTATGAGGCTGCCCGGGGTTCACCAGGTCCAGATTTGAAGAGAGTGGAATTATGGGGAGGCTAATACAACTTCAAAGATTCTGAGAATCTTAACTCTTGTGTGTCTCTGTGGTGGTGCTGGTGGAGAATGGGGCGGAGGTGATGCCCTTGCCCACAGTGGCCAGAAGATATCAGGTGCCCTCCAGCTGGAGCTGTGACTGGTTGTGAGCCACCTGCTGGGGTGCTGGGTCCTGAACTTGGATCCTCTGCAGGAGCAGTACGTGCTCTTACCCACTGGGCTATCTCTCTAGCCCCAGAAATCACATTTTAAAACAGAATATACAGACCCAAAAAGACCTGCCAGGCTGTGTGTGGACCTGGGCTCAGTGCAGGGACTAAGCCCATCTTCACCCTGCTCATTTAGGTGAAGGTTTTCCCTGATGTGGAGCCAGCATGGAGAACTGGTGCAGAACACACTAGGTAAGGTAGCTATTTTCAAAAGGCCACTTTGCAAGGGGGGAGAAGAGTGACCTACCTCATGGAATTTAATTTTTTGTGTAGTCTTGGATTTTCTAGACAAGATAGCATCTGCCATAAGAGAATGTCCATTCTGCTGAAACATGTCTGTCTTGTTCTTGCCTAATCACATTACCTAGAACTTCTGCTAGTGTCCGTGGCAGTGCCATAAGCAGCCTTAACCTTGTTCTCGGGCTTGGAGGAAGAGCTTCTAGCTCCTCACCTTTGTAATCTTGGTGGGCGTTTTGCATGTAGACTTAATACATTGAGTTTCAGGGAGTTGTTTTGGTTTTTGTCGTGGATGGGTACTGAATCTTGTCAAATGCTTTTCTGCATGGGTTCAGATGACTGCAGTTTGCCTCTTTATTAACATGGCATGCTGTGCTGATATTTTCATGCATCATGCATTCAACCACCCTTGCTGTCTAAGAACAAACTCTGTTGTCCACAGTGCAGTCCTTTGAATGCACTGTGGAATTTACTGCACTAGTATTTGAGAAAATTTGAGCCAATATTTATACAGGATGCTAGTCTTTTTTTTTTATCATCTGTTCTTGCTTTGGCATTGGGCATCATCTGGCAAACTAGGCCAATCCAGAATGGATGGCATAATTCTAAATGTTTGGTAGGATTCATCTAAGGCCATCTGGTCCTGGCATTTTTTGGTTGGGAGATTTTAAATGACTGATCCAATTTTCTTATTAGTTATAGATCTATGCTAATTTCTTAGTTCATGATTCGTTCTTAGTAGGATGTGTTTCTAGGAATTTGTTCTTTTTGTCCAGGCTTACAGTTCTTCCAGGACTGTTGCTAGAGATGGTGTCTCAATTGTCATGCTTGGGTTGGCCCTAAACATGGGACTCAAACATTTGCTTTCAAAGAATTGATAGTAGCCCCTAGGTGATGCTGATCTGGGGCTTTGTCATTGTATTTAAAACAGGGCTCAGGACTGGAGACACAGCTCAATGGTTAAGAGAATGTACTGCTCTTGCAAAGACTGGTGTTCAATCGCCTATATCCATATCCATCAGCTTGCTCACAATCACTTGTGACTCTGGCTCCAAGGAATCCCACGCCCTCTGTAAACTCATGCACACACTTAATACATATTTTTAATTTTTTAAAAAATATAGTTATGGTTGTTGTTAGTACCTAAGCAAGAAGATTGGAGATTGAGCCACTGATCAGAACATTTAAATCCCTAAAAATGACAGCACACACAAGACAAAAGAGTATTTAATCGAAATATATTTGTCTAATATCTACAAAGTGTCAACAGTTGGTCTTAAGAAAGCAGACAAAAGGCACAAAATTAGTATTACTACAGAGAAGCATTCATGCTACTGAATTTTATAAATATCATTAGGGTGGCATGGTAAAAAATAAATTAAGCACTGAGCAAAAATCAAATTAGACGTTCTTCTCAATTTTGTTTGGTTCGTGTTTGACCTGTGTGAAAGCTGAAGACATACTCAGCTGGGACAGTGATGGCTCAAGGGACTCATGGCTGTCCTAGTTACAGAGGCTTTCTGGCAGCTTGGGTCAAAATTTAAAAAAAAGAAGTAAGACTATTTGTTCTCTTTCCCCGACTAGATATGAGGCAGTGGTGGTCCGTGTAGTGTACGCATGCGTGGATTGACCTTCCAGAGCCCTTTGTCATGACTGTGTGGTTTCTTTTCTGCTGTGAATAACACAGGGTCTCATGCTCCTGGGCATGAGAAGTGTCAAAAAAACTGGATAAAACCACTTGGTGGGCCTGACTCTGATTCCTCAGGAGTCACTCCCTTCTAGAAGGCTCCATATCAGCCTCCAGTGGCTTCCTGTCCCCTCATTCAACTGGAAGGCCTACTTGTTCTTTCCAGGATGTAGACAGACAACCTTGGACTTGGATCAGAACAAGCATCAGCAAAGGGTGGCCACTCACCCTTTGCCAGGAATGAGCTCCTTTTTCAGACAGGGACTTCAACCAGCCATGCCACTTCAGCCTGCATGGTGACAGGAGCTGGTGAGTGGTAAGGTCTTTCATGGCAGAACGACTGTGGCAACGTGAAAAATAGAGAACACCAAACCTCGTGAATAAAAAGGAGCTCAAGGTTACCCAGGTCAGCCTTGGCAGGTGCAGGGTGTGCCCACGAGCCTCGGTTGCTCTTGAATGAAATCCTCAGGCAGAATTTGGGGGTGCATGTTTCACAGTGTGTAGCCCCTCTCTCTGACTTGGATGCTTACAAGAGATTTCAGCAAATACCAATAGAGTCTTGATACTGTTCCACTTTAATCCCCTACAAAACCAGGCCGATTACGGGAAGCACTGCACCTCTGCCCATCAGTGTGTCTTCCAGAGGGGGTTGAAGTACACCCAGCCATCGCCCTAAAAGAGAAGGAAGGAGGAGGTCACAGGAGGGAACAGTAGAGTTGAGAAACAAGGACACCTCCCACCCAGCCAGCCTCTGATACATGGAGCCCACACCCAGTCCCAACACTGCACACTAGGCCTATCTGATGGTGTTCCCTGCCCGACTGAGATAAAATACGAATTTGCTTTTAAAAGAAGTCCCACGAAATGAGCAACATAAAAAGGGTCTTGACAGCTTCTTCTGTCTAGATGACTTGGCAAAAGAGAATGCCACTGGGGAGAGAAGATGGGGAGCACACTCAACGGGGGTACGGGGGGGGGGGGATAGGTTTCCAAAGGGGAGACTTGGTAAAGGGTAAACATTTGAAATGTAAATATCCAATAAAAAAAGAAAAAAATATTCATTGTTTAGGTAGTGATATAGGTCTTACCCATAATGTGGTCTTTTGAACATACGGAATTCTCAATAAAACTTTTAGAAAAAAATCCAGATAGGAATAAAAAACACTCAAACATTGATTATTTTTGTTATCTTTCCCCCAATTTCTTTATGGTGGTTTTTACAGGCTGTGAAATACCTACTTAATCATATATATTTAAAAGGAGAAGGGAAAGGGAGAGGCTGTCTGGATCAGGTAGGCCTGTGGGTGCAGAATCCTCTTGGTTATATTAATTCAACTGGGAAGACCACAAAGCCTAAACTGCTAAGCGATGGCCCACCTTCTCTCTTCTCATGTAAGTTCATGCTCTCCCATCTTTACCACAGCTGTGACTGTCTCAAGAGCCTGCCACCTTTACTTGCCCACAGTCATGGACCATGATGGACTGTGACCAGGAACTGTGAGCCGAATAACCCTTTGTCCCCTGAGTTGCTTTTGTCGGGGAGTTTTATCACAGCCACGGGAGACAAAGTTAAGGTTGGTTTCAATGGATGCCCAGCACCTTGCCTGCTTCCCTGATGGGCAGGAGTGGGGGCAGCATTTCAGGCAGAGGCCTCTACTGAGCTCTGCTCACTATGTCCCTTCCATGTGGCCCGCAGGAGGTCATTCTGTGGCAGTACTCAATGGGGAGGCAGCGGGGGGGGGGAGGGGGAAAGGGGGGGACCGGCTAGGTGAGAATAGCAGTAAAGCAGAGCCCCAGTTCCTCCTGCCAGGCCTGGCTGGCTAGAAGGGTTTCTGAGGGAAAAATACTGCAGGGGAAGTGTCAGCCACACACTTCTGCCCTCAAGATGGTATGAGATGCCAAGACCTTACTGGGGAAACCTAAATGCCAGCCCCCAACCTGAGCCAGAGCCACACTCTGTCCTGCTCCACCCAGGGCCCGTGTGTCCCTGTCCAACTGTTTCAATGGTGAAAGTGGAGGTGACCTTAATCAGGGCTAGAGCCTGGTAGCAGGCCAGGGTTACCTCCGGGATGAAGTACTTGGGTCGCCATGGTGTGCGAAGGGTCTCCCGTTGCCTCTCCTCCATCCTCTGCCTCTCCTCCAGGAGCCGCTTCTGCTCTGTGGCTGCATCGATGTCCCCAAGCCTCAGGTAGTGGGTGACTTCCTGCCAGAGGTTCCTAGAAAGACGAACAATAAAGGGAGCCATCGGGCTAGGCCAGCTACTGTCATGACAGTGGCCAGTCAAGGAAGGGCATTTAGGCCCCTGTCTGTGGGCATCCAGGGGGGTGTCCTGAAACACAAGAGCCAGGGGTGGATCCAGGGCTCCTTGGTTACACATCTGCTGCCTCCACCCTACCCGTTCCAGACAGCAAGCGTTCCTCATGTTCTGAGTAGAGCTCTGGAGGTAGAAGCTACTGGAAAGAGCAGGCAGAGCCCTCCCCCACCCCCATCCACACCAGGGACAGCAGGTATACACAGCTCCTACCAGGCACCTCCATAAACATCTTAGAGGTACCCATTCAATCCTCATGACCCAATGACACGGGTGGCTATATTATTAGCAACTGCATTTGGCCAAGAAAACTCACGTCAAATGAGTGTGGGAGAGGGAACCTGCCTAAGAAAAGCCCTGAATGCTGAGCTAAAAGGAAGAGGGATAGGGTGAAGAGAAAGTCAGGGGTGACCCTAAGAGGTTGCCAAAGTAGCACAAGGCGTGGCAAGGTCAGAATAGCATTTCCAGGCCTGCCTCTGGGATCCAAGACAGGATCTTTGCTCAGACCATGCTCTGTTCATCAGGAGCAGACACAGGTGGTCAGACGCAGTATCATCAGCCCTCTCTGCTGGGGTAGTCTGCCAAGGGAAACAGCTGACACCACAGAAGAGCTCAATTAACTATACAAGTGATGCTGATGGCCTCTCTGACTCTGAAGATAAGGGAAGCCTGGGACCCAGCAGGGATGGTGGGGACTGGGGTGTAGAGCAGCCACTTCGAGCCTTAAGTAGAGAGCTCAGTTTCCCTAGAGTGAGCCTCATGCTGTCTGTTACTGTTTCCTGAATCGGGGTCTTACAGTATAAGTCCAGGATGGCTTCTCAGCTTGGTTTCCTGCCTCAGCCTCCTGAGTGTTAGGTTACAGGCAAATATGTGCCACCATGCCCAGCACTGTGGTAAATACATACAGTGGAAGAAGGCAGAGCAACCCCTCTCTAACTCTGGCTCCTCGCAGGGTTCCAAGTACCCAGAGGCTGACCAAGAAGCAGCTGAACCTACCTCATCCTGGGATGCCCCTCAGAGGCAGTGGGGCCTGGTGGTGGACTACCTCCCTACCATACCCTTTTCTCTTCCTGCAGCCATGGCCCAACAGGGTGGGTGGGGGAGAGTTCATGTCTCTACACACAGAAGTTGTATTTGCTATGAATGAGTATGGCTGGGTTTCGAACCAGTACCCAGGAAGAGGGTACCAAGCCTGACAGCCTAAGTTGGATCCCAAGAGTCTATATGGTGGAAGGAGAGCTACCCTCTGATCTCCGTGTGTGTACTGTGGCACACACATGCACATACACATAAAATGAATATCGAAAAAAAGCCTTTTTTTTAGTAAATCAGTCAGGTCTCAGTTGGACTCATGGGCCACGTTGGTTTAGACTGAACTATCAAAATAGCACCTTCTATGAACAGCCGGCTTGTAGACCTGTATAGCTGTCACTTTCGGTGGTCACATGACAGAGCATGTAGTAGACATACTAATTAAGTGGATATTTCATAATTTACTTACTTAACCATTTTCCAAATGCCGGGTATGTATGTAGATAGTTTCTCTTTCTTGAATTGTTTTCTCAAAAATAAACATGTTTGAATCTTTTCTGAATTTAATAATTTTCTATGCCAACAGATAGATCGCCCAGAAATAGAAGATTAAAATAAGCTCATGTGTTTAAATCTAATGGTCCCTAAACTGCACCTCCTTCTCCCAGAAGCATGGGATGTGTGCAGTTGACTCCACTACCTATGCCAGCACTCAATATTTTAAAAATAACTGTCAAGAAAAGAAAATCAAAAGTCTCACTGTTTCCTCCACATAGTTCTTTCAATTACCAGCAACTCTCATTAATTTACAATCAACCACCGGGCAGTAGTGGCGCATGCCTTTAATCCCAGCGCTAAGTGGGAGGCAGAGACAGGTGGATTTTTGAGTTCAAGGCCAGCCTGGTCTACAGAGTGAGTTCCAGGACAGCCAGGGCTATATAGAGAAACCCTGTCTCAAAAAACAAAACAACAACAACAACAAAAAATTTTACATCAACCAAGAATCTGGCAGTGGACAAGCGTTTTCAGAACAGGCAGCACACATCTGCCAGATGGTGGAGGGTAGCCCACTCTGTAGCTGCAGCACCACCCACATGATCGCTACATGGGTCTGTCCCTAATGGACAGACGAGGGGAGGGGTTTTTCAACGGCTAAAGGAAGCACGCTCGCTCCACTCCTTTGTTATTAGCTATGCTGCTGAAGATTACAATGTATCCCTCAGCCAAGGTGGGGACAGGCATACCTGGACTCCATGGGCCCCTGCTTCTCCAGAGGTCTAAGCTTCTTAGGATACACAGGCAGGGTGGTTGTGTCGATGACTTTGGTCTCCCCGTTGCTGTAGGTGAACTCCAAGGTGCCATTCCACTCCCCGTGGGCTTTGCAGACGATGGTGTTGGTTGGGTTGTGTTTCACTTCGGCTGTGACCCTGAATTAATGAGCAGGTCAAATGAATCAAAAGGCGGACTTGGGTCCAGAGACTTTTCAAAGGGCGGTTTAGGCAGAAGGAGTTGGTTTGCAGTTTGGCTCAAAGACTGAGTCTTAAAAGAAGTTATAATATTCTTGATCAGAACAAGAAAAGAAGGTATCTGGTGTGGGGGCTTATGCCTGTAACCCTGAGCACTTAGAAAACAGAGGCAGGGTAACCTAGGCAAGAATGAGGCTAGCCAGGGCTAAGCAGATAGACTTTGAATCAAAAAAGAGAACAGAAGAGAGGAGAAATGGAAAGAAGAGAGAAGAGAGAAACCCTGAGGTAAAACCACCTCAGGTCTGAAGATGGATCAACAGTAAGAGCCATGAGCCTGCCTCGCTGCTCGGAGAGACGAGCGTGGTCGTTACATAGGATGTCTTCTGTCATGGGCATGATCCAACAGTAAAATGTATACTAGCCTGTCCAAAACAGCATCTCCTAGTGCTACATTTTTACCATGGAAAGAGTGTTGGAAGGGCTTTTCCATCCTTAAATAAGGTCTTTGGTTCTATGCCAAATGTCATGGTGCACGCCTGTGTAATCCCAGCATTTGGGGCAGAGGCAGGAGGATTACAAACTTAAGGCCTGCCTAGGCTGTATGGCAACTTGTCTCAACAACAAAAGCTGCAGCAAACAATCCAATCAGCATAAGATCAGTCCCGGGTGGGGATGAAGCATGGGCTGCTCACAGCCCCTCCAGTCCATACATCTATCTACCCAGCACCCACACATTCCCGGAAGAAGACTGAGCCAAATCTGGCTTCACAGCACCGCCTGCCGCTCATGGCAGTACCTGTGGATTCAGTAATACCTTCAAGCTCTTTTTAAAAGCCCCTGTGGAGGACTGGTGAGATGGCTTACCAGGTATAGGTGTTAGCCATGCCAGGCTGGCCACCTGAATTAGGTCCATTCATGAATCCATGTAAAGGTAGAAGGAGAGAGCCAAGTCCACAGTTGTCCCCTGACCTCCACATGCCCACCACGGCGCACCCCCACACTCGTGTATGTATCTACACAATGCTGTAGTAAAAGGCCTGTGGAAACGGCCTTCCTTGGCACGTTTGGAGAACCCAGGCCTCTATGTCTGAGTGGGAGGAAATGCCCCTGGAGCCAAGTCCTCTGCACCCAGTGGTCCAGCCTGTGCTGAGTTTCCAGTTTGCCTTCTCTGTTTTCACTTTTATTACATTGGGGGAGAGATATAAACATGCTGGGTATGCAGATTTGAGGCAGGTGGCTTGAAGCTGGAGTTGTAGGTGGTTGTGAGCCATCCAGGGTGGGTGCTGCAAACTTATCGCAAGAGCCACCTCTCTAGCCCAGGTTTCCAGTTTTCAAGTGTAGGCTTGGAAGTCACCTCCCTTGACCGAAGGACCATTCAGGCTCCTAGTAGACATGCCTGGCGGTGCAGAGTTAGGGGCTGTGTTAGCAAAAGCTGTGCAGTGGGCTCTCCATGGGGAACACTCAGCGGCCACGCTTCTGATGATCCCTCTGGTGTCTTTCAGCTGCCAGTATGACAACTGAATGCTGGGAAGAAAGGCAATCAGCATAACTCCAGCGCACTGCTGTGTGTGTGTGTGTGTGTGTGTGTGTGTGTGTGTGTGTCCCAAGCTAACACCAGCACAGTCCTAGAAGCAGTTAGGGACTTGAGGTCTGCACAGTGGCAGGCTTGCTCCAATCAGGGCTATAGAAAAAGTCTGCCCTTTCCCTTAGTTCAAGACCTGGTTTCCCCGGCTTCTAAGGAGAGTGACATAGCCTGTGGCTTACACACCCAAGACTCCAGGAGCTGAGAAGTGGGGACCGCCATAATTCTGTGTTTGCACAGCGCTGCACTAGAAAGTGAAGGGCTAAAAGGCCATTATGCTTCATCCCCCCTCCTCTGGGAATCTTCTGTAGTACTACAGACTCCCCATAAATGATGAGTAAGGAGCCCCCAAGGCCTCCCCTATGAAGTGAAGGAGAGAGGTGCTTCTTCAAACAAGACTGTTCACTCTGTCTTGATGGTTGTCTCACCTACTGAAATGCCATCCTTTTTGGTTTGGTTTGGCTTGGTTTGGTTTTTTTGGATAAAGAGTACTGAGGAATTGAACCCAGGTCTCTGCGCATGTCAGGTAAACACTATGAGGCCCCCAGACCTTTACTTTTTGAAGACAAAGTCTTACTATGTTACCGAAGCTAGCCTGAAGTTTGCTGGGTAGGCCTAGGCGGGCCTGGAATTTGAGAGTCTGCCTCCAGAGGGCTGGGCTTATAGTTAAGTGGTATTATGCCTGGCTAGGACTCCATCTACTTGGGAATGTTTGTTCTTGGTTGTTTTTTTTTTTTTTCCCTGTTTTGTTTTGTTTAAGATCTCATGTATTCCAAGCTAGCCTCACTAAGTATCCAAGGATTACCTTGAACTTCTGATTCTCTGTTCTTGATTCCAGAATGTTGGGATTAAAGGTGTGCCTGCCACACCTAGTTTCTTCTGAAAGGGATGAGACTAAGAGACAAAGAGAAATACAGCCAGACTCCTGACCACTTCCTACCTGTGGACTTTCCCGCCATAGAAGGGCTTCGTGTGGAATGTCACAGTGGCAGAGTACCCAGTCTTGGCACAGCTGATGTTGACCTTCCCTCCAAGCTCCACCCACGGGACAGTGAGGATGGAGCGGGCATAGGCACTGGGCAGCGTGAAGACGTATTCTTCCCCGTGGTCCAGGAGCCGAAGCACACCTCCAGGAGAGAGGGAGAGTCAGGCTGGCATGAACAGGCAGAGAGCATGAAGGATGGGAACACTCGGGTGGGAGATCCGGGAGGGATCTGCAACACATGACATGCCTCTCACCTCAACAGAGCTCTCTGTTCATCGCTCTGGGTGCTGTTGTCTGCACCATGTGGAGCTCTGAGAAATACCACGAGCAAGGTAGACCAGCTCTGTCAGCTGGATGGACATTAATCACTGAGCAAAGACACCATAGTGACTGATCAGGGCAGTGAGGGAATGGTGGGCGGTGCCAAGGACAAGTTAACTTAGAAAGGGAATGTGCCTCAAGGAAGAGGCATTTGAGCTGCCTATGCAATTCCCTGTGGTGACAAGAAAGGACAAGGAAAGGACCTCTGTGAGGGAAGAAGTGGTGTGCCGTGGTACAGAGGGAAGAGCAGATCAGCAAGGAAGGAAAAGGCTCCAGTCTTGCTCCCGGGCTGCTAGTGTGAGAGGACCCTGTGAACAAGCACCTCGCCCTGCATGTCTCTCCCTGCTCCCCTTTAGTACTGAGACAAGGGCAGCCACTGTCAAGGTATCAGGAGCCTACATGGGTGACAGCTCTTTAACTGCATATACATGACCAGAAGTGGTTTGTGATGTTCCCTCTCAAGGCTCTTGGTTCTCTAGCCAGCAAGAGTAAAGACTGGTGCCACAGTCCCCATTGGTCACCAGCCTCCTGAGAGCTCCTGGTATGGAGCCCCTCAAGCTTCACAACCTCCCAGGACAGTAAGGTTCGTAGTTTCAATGTAAGCAGGGGACAACTGATACTGGAGACAGAACCTAAGGGGATTGCCAGTCCCTATTTCTCTTCTGAAATAGACAAAGATCTAGAGATGGGAGGAAGTCAGGGGAGGGAGAAGAGAGCCTACACATGCCTGTGGAGTGGGGTTGATGGGACACAGAAGTCCCAGCCACATGCTTAGTAGGGGAATTAGATGCTATACTCACATCATCAATAGGGAAATAAGATGTACACTCACATCCATAGTGGCGTTAGATGCTACACTTACATCATTAATAGGAGAAGATGCTACACTCAGATCATCCATAGAGCTATGACATCATCAATAAGAGAGTGAGACCCCCACTCACACCATCATGGCTTCTGACTTGAGCCTTGCAGAAGGGTCTAGCCTGAACATCTGTCTCAAAGCTTACTTTTGTACAAGGCTTCCACAAGCTGGGCAGCTTGAGAAGACAAAAGGCAAGAGCTGGAGTAGAAGATTGAAAAGAGAGGTCACAGGGTATGGCGGTCCACACCTGTCATCCAGAGGCTGAGGCAGGAGGAAAGGAAACTCAAGGCCTACCTTGGTGACACAGTGCAACCAGGGTCTGCCCTGTCCCAAAGGAAAAGAGCCACCAGGATGTTCCTGTCACCCCTCAGTTCTACTTCTAAGTTCCTTGATTCCCCAAGCACTGGCCACACCCCCAGAGAGGGGTTCTAGCAGGGAAGAGGCCCCTGGGACTCTGGAAGAAGCTTCTAGTCACTTCTTGATCCTCATTCATACTGCAGGTATTGATGGCTACGTGCTAGTTAGGAGGGTCAGTTCTCATTGTAGACTTGGCATGATGTAGGTCACTTGGGAGGGGAGTGTAGAATAGGCTGGCTTGTGGGTGTGCCTGTGAGGGGCTTTAATTGGAATAGCTGAGGTGGGAAGGGCCATGGGCTGGGGTTCCAGACTGAATGAAAGCAAGGTGATTACCATGAGTCTACTGCTCCCTTTGATGGGGACACGGTGTGTGTGCCCAGTTCTCTCAAGCATCCGCTGTCTGTGACTTTCCTGTCATGATGGTCTGTAATCCACATAACCTTTCTCCCTTAAGTTTCTCCTGTCTGTATTTTACCACAGCAACAGTAAAGGACAGTAAGACAGTAATTGCCTTCCTAATGGGCAGCTTGCCTCCCTGACGCTGCAACCTCACCAGGATGTCTACTGTGGTCCCACCTTAGGGCTAAGCCTTCCTGACCTGAGCCAGGACATCTGGATACTCATCTGCTTGCTGGGACCCACACCAAGGGCAGTGCTGGTCACCTGTCAGATGACTGGTGAAGCAAGGCACTTGAGGTAGAGTCCATTATCAATTCGGAGATAAACAGGTCTGTGGCATTGCATGAAGCAGGCCAGAACCTGGCAAGGTTGTGGTGGACTCTAGAAAACACCAGCATTTCATCTACAAAGAGTTGATACTGCTGGGTATACTGGTGTAGGCCTCTAGGCCAGCCTGGGCTACATAATGAGTTTCAGGACTACAGAAAGAACCTCCCTTTTAAAAACAAAAGGAAAAACAACAAAAACAGCTAAAGAACATACCCTGTAGGGAATTTAGACTAAGTATTAAAATCAAATAGAATAACCCAAATATCAAATTTTTTCTCATTTTTATCCATGTATCGTATGTGCATGTATGTTGGGAAGACTGGGGGGTGGGGGGGTTGGCAGCCAGAAGATAACTTGTGGGAATCGGTTCCTTCTACCACATGGGTCAATTAACCTTGGCTTTTCAGGACTGCCTCTAACCTACTGAGTCATCTTGCTGGCCCCAATTTTTGTTTTTCAATGAAGATAGATTGAATTGCTCTGTTTCTAACTACAGACCCAAGGACACAAGTCACTGCAAACATAAACCTCCCTCTGGGGCCTTCACTTCCACTAGGCCACACAGCTATGGAGACCCACCCTTGGGCTTGCTGCCCAGGGTGGCACTCTGGCCTGCATTTGGGGAGAAGGTTGAGTACAGGAGGAGGAGATTGACTGGGGGCACAGGACAGGCCCGTAAGGATATGCCTGACCTCACACCTCCTTCAGGATAGGCCTAGGAAGCCCTGGCTGTATCCTTGTAAGGACTTGAAGGTACTGGGCCAGTCACCATTCTGCCCTTGCTTAGTCACCCCCTCACATGGTCCTGAACCTGTGACATTCAGAACTTTCTAGAAGTGTCTCGGATTCTGATTTCCCATCCAGAACAGAAGGAGGTACACTCAAGAAGTCCTCAGCACAGGAGATCAGACATGCTGCCCTCCACATATGGCTTCCTCAACACTCTGCCCACAAATACCACGAGCTGTGTTCACTCTCCCCAGATCCTGCTTGAAGGGATCCCCTTGGGTCTGCTCTCAGACAACCACAGACAAAGGCTATCCAGGTCACCCGTGACCTCTGGGCCCAGACACAAGTATCTTATCTTTTTAGAGATGACCAGCATGGCCTTCCACAGCTGTCTACACCTCCCACCCTTCTGTGGTGACCTCTCTGCCTCTGCTAAAGCCTCCATAAGCCTCCAAGTGGGAGGACAGCAGGGGCCAGGGCTCACAGAGCAAACTCCTTAACCTTTACATGACATAATTTTACATGGGCCAGGGATTCCCTGGCGGAGTGTAAGCTCTCCACAGGCGCACCACACTGAACCAGCAGTGACCCCACATTCTCCCTCCATTCCCTCTTCACTTGGTCTGGAGCTACACACCCTTCCAGTTGCTCACAGCAAAAACCTCAACAAGGGCCAGCATGGTAGCTCAGCAAAAGTTCCTGTAGATAACGGGAGCGTCAGAATTCAATCTGTGGATCCTACATGCTTAGAAAGCTGACTACTGACTTTCATATGTTCACTATACCTTGTACATTTGCATACATGTATTTATATATACACACATACATAGATGTACGTGTGTGTGTGTGTGTGTGTGTAACTTTTTTAAAAAAATCATGGCCTCAGTAAAGAACCAGAAGTGGTCGCCAAAGCTTATGAAATTCAGGGCCAGCCTGGGCTACACAGTGAGGATGAGGCGAGTCAATGCAATAATGGAAAATCCTCTCTCAGCAAACACCCTTCCCCCCAAAAAATTATAAACAGAAAGAAACCCTCCCTCAGTAGCCCTCTCTCTCATAGCCACAGGCACATTCCCTCAGGCCTCCCCACTTCAGAACACAACTAGACTGTTACAGGTTAGACCTTAATGGTCCCCCCTAAAGACTCACAGCTGATGACATGAGTCCCCAGGATCCACATGGAGGATAGAGAGAACTCATTCCTGATAGGTTGTCCTCTGACCTGCACATGTGCATTACACATATACACATAACTAATTAATTACATGTAATTATAAAAGTTATAAAAAGTTAAATAGCAATAAACCATGCTGATGGCCTATACATGAAATGTTTATTCCTTTCCCTACAATTTTTTTCTTTTTATTTTCAAGACAAGAGTTTCTCTGTGTAGTCCTGGCTTTCCTAGAATTCACTTTGTAGACCAGGCTGGCCTCGAACTCATGAGATCTGCCTGCTTCTGCCTCCCAAGTGCTGGGACTAAAGTGTGTACTACCATTCATCATAGCTAACCTACACCTTTTCAAGACTCTCACAACACTGTGAACACAATAAATCTCTTGTGGAGGTTTACATGGGAATGACTCCCATAGGCTCGTTTATTTGAATGCTTGATGCCTAGTTGGTGGAACTGTTTAGGAAGGACCAGGAGGTGTGGCTTTGGAGAAGGACGTGTGTCTCTGAGGTATCAAAAGCCTGGTCTAGTTCTCTCTGCCTTCGACTTTCAGATCAGATGTGAGCTCTCAGCTACTGCTCCATCCCCATGCCTGCCTTCCTGCCCACCCACCCGCCTGCTGCCATGCTCCCGCCATGATCATGGCCTCACCCTCTGAAATTGTAAGTAAGCCCCCAATTAAATGCTTCTTTTTATAAGTTGCCTTGGTCACCGTGTCTCTTCACAGTAATAGAACAGTGGCAAAGATACCTAACCTAGGGTTCTCTGGGTGCTACCCACCACCTCATTTACCAAAAAGAGAAAAAGGGCTGAAAGTTTTGGGCTGGAGAGATGACTCAATGGTTAAGAGCGCTGACTGCTCATCCAGAAGTCCTGAGTTCAATTCCCAGCAACCACATGATGCCCTCTTCTGGTGTGTCTGAAGACAGTGACAGTGTACTCACATAAATGAAATAAATAAATAAATCTTTTTTAAAAACAGGGGGATGTTTTAGTAACCTTTTATGATGTAACTAGAGAAGCAAAAAAAAAAATCACACACATACACACACACAGAGAGAGAGAAAGAGAGAGAGAGAGAGAGAGAGAGAGAGAGAGAGAGAGAGAGATGCTTGTTTTAAATGTCTTACTAAATTCCAGTCCTGTTTAATACTGGCTGGACCTGAAATTCTTTTCCACAAAGAATCCCAGTTTCACCCGGGAAGAGGTCTGTGAAAGCATTCCTCAGGCTGCTGCTGCCTGGGCACGTGCTCTGGCCCACACCTTTACTCTTGATGCCCCATCTCAGCGAGACCTACTCACGAGCAGCTTGCTCTGCCCCTCCTGGGCTGCTCCCTGTCTCTTTCTCTACAACACTTAGTTCTCAACACAGAACTCAGCTGGCCCCCTCTTGTTTATCCCCTAGACACAGAAATGGTAGACACTTCACACAGCTACAGGGGATGTGGGAGTTTCTTCTTCCTCACTTATTCAAGTATCCGTAGGTCCTAGGACAGTGCCCAGCACCTGTAAGTGCTCGGCTAACGTGCTCTGCCAACAGTAGAGCTGCTGAGATGGCGCAGCAGGTAAAGGTGCTTGCCGCCAAAGGTGAAGACCTGAGCTTGATTCCCCAGAATCCACATGGGGCAGAGAGGGAACCACTCCTTGCAAGCGTTGTCTCTCCTGTTCCCTCTCCCTTCTTCCCTCCATACATTCTCTCTTTCTTCTCGCTATATATAGATATATAGAATACATACTCGTATAGAATATATGTGTGCGTGCGCGCGCACACACACACACACACACACACATATGTAATTTTTAAAAACTTAAATGCTCACAATAAAAATATCCTTCAATGATGGGGTCTGAGGAGGACTCTCAAGAAGCCAAGAGGCTGAAAGTAAATTCTGTGGGATTTTTGTTTACTTTTGTTTTCTAGGATGGGGGTCCTAGAGTATCAAATAGATCTGTGACTAAAAGGGAGTTAGATAGATGTGATGCGCCACCTAGACTTAACAGGGCTTGAGGGTTTCTCCACACAGTGAACAAAGCTCTTCCCAAGATAAGAACATGCTGTCCATCCACCAGCGAATGATCAGCCTGTTCTCACTACAGCCTTTCCTGCACAGAGCCAAAGACTTGCCTTGAGGGATTCCTATGAGCATCTTTCAACAGGTAACTCTGTAATCCTCCTGGTTTGGGAGGCAGAACACTGGTGAAGACAAACACATTTAGAGCCACATATGCATGTGTGGTCACACATCTAGGGCCAGCCCTAACATCCACGGACCATCAGAAGAAGGAAGATTCTAGAAGGCGGGGGTGTGCAAACCACAGTGTGTGTGATGATATAGATGAGCAAGAAGGTGGGACCCATCCCTTCCACCCATCACTTGAGACCACTGGGAAAGCAGCCAACCCGGTCCATCATCCACCCCTTTCCCATCCTCCCACGCCCATTTACAATACAAATAAAATCCATGCACAAAAGCAACCGTTGATCATCTCAGTGCAAAGGGCGGAGGGTAAGATTCCAATTCGCTAAGTTGGCTTACCTTCCCCTATCATAGAGACCCCCACGGACATGCCCATGAACTTGCTTTTGGTCCATACGTGAGTGTTGACACACAGTCTCTTCTCCTTGCACTCACAGTAGAAGCAGGAGATGGGCGGATGATGGGATACCTGCTCAGCCACAAACCTGAGCTTATAGCTTTTAGAAGGGTCATCGGCCATCGGATGCTCATGACAACTAATGGGAGGGTGGGGGGAAGTCCACTTTGACTTGACTCTGTCCTTAGGAACCTCCCAGGAGCAGTGAAAGGTCTCGCCGATGATGGGGTTATAGGGCTTCTTGGCCAGGGTGCCTTTGCGGCCCTCGTGGAAGGCCGTAAGATAATACTCCACGAAGCTAATGACTCTCTCTTCCGGTGTCGCCCCAGCAGTGATGGCCAGCAGCAGGTCAGGGTGCGCCATAAAATCTGCATACATCTCCAGCAAGGACCGCTTCTCCAGAATGAATGTGGGGAGCACCACCTGCACCAGGGACACAAGGCAACAGGGCTTGTGAGAGCTGGTGGGAGGGGCTACAGCCAGGGCTTGTGAGAGCAGGCAGAAGGGGCTGCAGCCACTGCAGAGTAAGTTCCAGAGGCCCATGCCCTGCTTGCTTTGTCGATGCCAGCCCAGCTTTGTGCACAGGACTGTTCTGCGTGACTTTCTTCTTTGCTCACTTGAGTCATTACAAGAGCGCGTTCTCACTCCCCCCTATCCCCCAGCCCCCCACCCCCACCCCCATGAGAGCTCCTTGTACGGTCTGTGTCTCTGCTAATGCTCATCCCTCATTCGGCCCTGTCGTCCCAAGGAAGGCTATTTTTAAGATTATTACATGTTAATTATTTATTCACTATGGGGGGCACTTGCTGTGATAAGCATGTGGTGGCGAGTGGGCAGCTTGCAGTTGACTCCTTCCGCCATGTGGGACCTGGGGAATTAACTCACATCATTGGGCTTAGCTCAAGTACCCTTACCGGTTGAGCCATCTTCCTTTTAGCCCAGAAAGGCTTTTCTTATTCCTCCTGTCCACCCCAGCTATAGGAACATTCCCTGTGCTTTTCCCGAAAGGGTCACTGTGTCGTGTTGGTCCCAGAGGCCAGGCAGACAGGTCTCACCATCACCAAGAGTGTCTAAGTGGCGACAATCCGGGCAGGGGCCAGAGATGGGGCCCATTTGCTAGCAAGTGCCACAGAGGCACCCTGGGGGAGAGGAAGGAATGTCATAGGTACATCCATGGAACTGCTCCAGGCAGAGCCTTGGGAAACCAGGACATGACAAGAAGGGGGACTGAGGTCACATGACCAACTGAAAGGAGATGGCTGGGGCAGTCCCTGGTCTATTACCCACTATGACTGACTGAAGGAGGCACATGAATGAGGTACACAAAGGGAAATCAGGTTGGTCTAAAGGAATCTAGTGGTCACTCTAGGCCCACACAACCTCAAGTTCCTACAACCCACTGACCAGGTCATCTAAAGCAAAAGAGGTCATCTAAGCTGGGGATGCAGACAGCTATGATGTTTTACTGTCACTTCCCACTACCCTAGGATCCCCACAAAATAACTCCGAGTCAGGCCTCAGGCCACAGCTGCAAAGCAGTGCTTTCTCTAGCCTGGACTAGCTTGAGGGAGAAAAGAAAACATGGAAGAAAAGGGGGTCCTCCACATGGATCTGGCTGAAGCCTCTTGGTGGCTGAAGATTAAGACCCTAGGAACACAGTTTCCACACAAGCTGCTGAGCAGGCTGTCAGCACAGAGGCAGGAAGCAGGTAAGAGCCCCAGCAGGTTGCCTCACTCCTATCCCAGGTACTTATTGGATCCTGGTGAACACAATGACTACTAACTTTGTTGACAGTGAGGGTGCCAGAACCTCCTGCATCTCTAGAATCTGCAACTTTTACCTTGTTACTTGTAACCCTGCCTGCTTTGCCTCAACCCCCCCCCCCCACCCCCCCCCACACTCATTAAATTCGAAACTCTTTGGAAAAAAACAAAAATCACCAAGTCTGGTAAGAGGGCTCAGCAGGTTAAGGCAGGCGCTGCCAAGCCTGACTCTCTGAGTTCAGTCTCTTGGTCCTGCATAGTAGAAGGCAAGGGCTGACTCCCAAAGTCTTTCTTTGGTTTTACACATGCAGCAGCCCCGCAAAGTAAATAAACAGAATAACCTTTTCATCAGCAAGCCAGAGCTGTGTTCCCGAGCTGTGTTCCCGTTATAAGGGAAACAATGGGTGACTCTGAAAAGCCCACCCCCACCATCTCAATCAGTTTAAATCTCTCTCCAAGAGCCTCTCGTTCTTTTAAACCCTAGCTTAAAATCTATATTAAAATCTACATTAAAATCTATATTAAAATCTTGCCATAAACTCCCAATCTGCTCCATGATGGCTCATCATGGAGTTCCTTTCTGTGACACCCGATTTGAGGCCCCTTGAGAGATTAAGGAACCCCTTCTCCGGTTGCTGCCTACAACAGCTTGGATCCATGCATCTCTTTCTGCCACCGACAGCCTTGCTTGGCTCCTTCCCACATGGACTCGTTCAGTTTCAAAGCTGGCAGGCCACCAAGGTTTTACAATAACTGATCCTGAATATCACCCAGGCTTACAGCTCTTTAACTACAGCTCCATGTCAGATTTCCCTTGAAAAGAAAAGAAAAGAAAAGAAAAGAAAAGAAAAGAAAAGATTGGTTTTATGTTTAATTTTGTGCCCCTGCATATATGCACATGTGAGTGCAGGTGTCCGTGGAAGCCAGCAGAGGGCGTCAGATCCCCTGGAATAGGCATTACAAGGGGCTGTGAGCTACTGGGGGGGGGGGGGGGGACAGGGACTGAATCTGCAAGATCAGCCCCTGCTCTTAAAAGCTGAGCCAGCCAGCCCTGCCCACTGGGCTTTCTAAAAAAAACTCCTTGCAAGTGATTTGGGTACAAAAGAAGAGAAGTCCAGAAGAGAAAAGGCAGGCAGATGTGTCTTCAAAGTGTAGTGGTTTTGTAGGAAATCAGAGGAAGCTAACCCCACTGGGGAGGCAGAGTTTAGCAGACAGCTCTTAATATTATTTATTTGTCATTAAAAGCCATGTAAAAAGAAGCAAAAATCAAGCACAGAACACAATCCAAGTAAATCCATTCAAAGCCGCAGAATGTTAACTTGTCTCTAGATGATAAAGGGCTGATTTGCATTTCTGTATCTGTCTGCTTTCCTCTGTCAAATGTAGGAACAAGAAAATAGTCATCAGATGACAACTAAGCAAATCAAGGCAGATTTCTGAATATTCTTCCAGTCGCAATTCAACTAAACGGAGAATCCAGCTGTCCAAGGATGTCTCTGGTCAGGTGTGTGGACTGTACCAGCCTTGGGACAGCCCCTTCCTCACAGTCGGTGTGTCTGCAGAGTCAGGTGATATCTGCTGAGCTCTGTGGGGCCAGGCTGTGCCCACTGTACACGCAAATAAGACCACTCAAGCAAATGTCCCCAACACTCCTTTCTCCCCCCACCCCTGAACCACTTAGGGGCTCTGAAATGATTAATCTTCATTGTCAATTGAATCGATTTAGGAATCACTCAGGAGACACGGCTCTAGATACTCCCCTTTGTACACCAGACACTCTTGGAGGAAGTTTCTAAAAACATTCAGCAAAAGAGGAGAGATCGGCCCTGCATGCTAAGTGGCACCATTCCATGGGCTCAGGTCCGAACTGAACCACAGTGAGAACTGGAGTTGAGAGCTAGCAACCATCTCCCTCTGCTTCCTGACTAATGTGGCCAACTGCCTTGCCCTGCCTTCTCCACTGTGACACACTGTGTCCCTTTTAAACTGTGAGCCCAGATTTCCTATGTTCTTTCTTGCCAGGTGTGGATCACAGCAGCGAGGAGGCAACACAACTGGCCACTCGGAGCTGTAGGTTTTAGCAGCATAGACACAAGCTGAAGAGAAAGGGAAGCAGCCATGAGAGCCACTGAGGAACGCTCACTCTCATTTCTCCTTTCAACATCATCAGGGACCCTGGCCCAGGGAGCAGCGCCACCTCAGTGAACCCAGTCTAAGTCATCCCTCACAGACATGCTCAGAAGCTGGTTTCCAGGGTGACTCAAGATCTGTCATGCTAACAGTTATTAACCATCATACTTGGGGATTAGGGTTCACAGCCATCGCCAGGCCCAACCAACCAGGTCTGCATCCTCTCAAATGTCTCCGCCATGGCTCTCCTCTCTCACCTTTTGCTGGGATACCGCTAGGACTTGAGGAGATCACCACCTGACTGGCTCCAAAGCCTGTCAAGAACATTCCCACCAAGACAGTCAGCTTTTCACTCCAACAGATCTCTTGTCCAGTCTCATTTCCTTTCCGCACTCAACCTCCTTGGGGCAGGTGGGGATGGGGGCTCGTCTTCCTTTTCTCGGTGCTTTTCTAAACAAGTCAGTTCATCAAGCGCTTCTTGGGGGGTGGACATCAGAGATATGGAGCCAAGAAGTGCATGAGTCCTAATTGGGCTGTCTGCCTCCAACAGGATGAGTAATGGCCCAGCCGTTTAGACTGATGGCATTCTAGCGGTCTGGCTGCAGATTTATCAAGCCATCAATAAGGACTGCCTTTCCTTCCATTAACATAATTAAGACAATGAACTACTTTGAGGGGAGTTAAAATAAATAAATAAATAAATAAATAAATAAATAAATAAATAAATAAATGAGACCTGTGTGGGGATTCAGAGGGCAATTAATTACACCAATCAAGGAGTAGCAGCTCTTTAGTTTGGCCCTTAGAAATCTGACACAGGTGATCACAAAGCCAGGAGGGTGGAGGACAGCCAGAGTGACAGTCCCCTCCCTCCTGCAGGGAGCACACCTGTGACAGATGCTGGGAACAGGTGGGGTTTTTCCCTCAAAGACCCATCAGTCTGCAACCTCAGGGGCCAGCCATGTGATGCTCTATTTTCAGATAGGAGAAAACGTCCAGTGTGACCCCAAGAAGTAAAGGGGCCTAGGACTACCAGGGTTCATCCAGGATTCAGAAATCAGAGAACTTCACAAAATAACTGGCAAGTACTTTTTCTCCCCCCCCCACTCTTCATTTTTTTTGTATGTGTATTTTCTATGTATGTGCAGATGTGCATATGTATATGAGTGATGTGCACATACGTACATGTGCATGTGGAAGCCAGGGGACAACTTTGGGTACCGTTCCTTTAGCACCATCCGCCTTGCTTTCTGAGACAGGGTCTCTCACTAGAATTGACCGACTAAGCTAGGTCGCCTGGCTTGCAACCCTGGGGATCCACCTCAGCCTTCCTAGCACTGGGAACACACACACACACACACACATACACACACACACATATATGTATTTATTTATATACCACATAAATACATGTGTGTGTGTGTGCATGTGTGTGTGTATGTGATCTTCCCAGTCTCTTCCTATTTCTTTACTTAGCAACAGAGCCAATTAGATTTCCTTAAGGAAATTCCTTCCCCCATCTTTTGGTGCCTGGACTATTACAAAAAGCATTCAGCACAATATTTTGTTTGATGGAAAGAGTTTGAAATTAATTTTTCATTCTCCTTCCGAGTAACCAATTGGGCATTAGATAAAGGCAATGTCTGCAGTTTCAGGATTAGGCTATGCCTCTGGAAATGCAATCACAAACTAATAAAATAATAATGCAAACTTCACAGCTCCAGACAGAGCCCTACACAGAGTCTCCTGGATGGTCAGCCAACTGTCAGATAGCTCCCACCAGACTCCTATGCCCTTCCATATTGGATCTGAGCAATTTCAATTTCTCAGTAGCTCCTATCATCCACGATTCCAGCCTTGAATTTTGCAAGCCATTTTAAAAGCGTGATCCACAATGAGAACATTTTGCACTGTGACCCAGCACAATATTACTGACATCAAAGTGTGTTACCATACTCTGATATTTTCTGTCATAGTTCATGTCTTTAAAACGACTCTGTCTGACCCACTAAATTGGTTTTACAACCCACTGGTAGGTTGAGACCCACAATTTGGAAACACTAGGATTTTAGATGGCACTCGGGGACCTTGCCGCCTACACGCCCTCAGCATTAACTAGAGCATCATCTCAAAGTCTTGTGTAATCACCAAGATAGGCAGCTATTTAAAAAGCCAAGCATCTTCAACAGATTTACTCAGCAAGAAGCTGAACTTACAGTAGGAACATGGTGCTGAGCAGACCTTACTCAACAGCAGAGAGGCAGGGACCATGCACTGCAGAAGGAAGAAAGAAATGAGGAACTTGGGGGTGCTTAGTGTGGGTCCTATTTAAAGTAGCAGTCACCCAAGATGTCAGACTGAAACCCCTGAAAACATTTCAAGGCAACTTTCTGAGCTGGGGAGGTAGTTTGCCTAGCATACACAAAGCCCTGGGTTCGATCCCCATTAACTGCATCAGCCAGGAATCCTGTAATCCCCACACTCAGGACTTAGAGGTGAGAGTATCAGAAATCCAAAGTTACCCTTGGCTATACAGTGAGTCCTAGGTCAGGCTGGGATACACCTTGTTTCTAAAAAATTCAAAATGGAGCCAGATGTGCTGTGCACACCTGTAATCTCAGCACTCATGAGGTCAAGATACGAGGTTCTGGAGCTCAGGTGTTCCCTCAGCTATGTGGCAAGTTCAAGGGTAGCCTAGGCTACAGTGAGACCTAGTCTCAATAAATAAAACCCCACAGTTTTAAAAAAGGCTTACATTCACAGTGCCCTGGCTGATCTTCACAGTGTGAGCCTATACTGTTCAGGCTACCCTGTCTCTCTGCTCATTATTCGTCAGCCATACCACAGAGCCCAGCATCACACTGTGGCATTTTACAAAGGTAAGAATGAGACACAATCACTCGGTGTCCAGCTTTAGGCTAGGTCCTCTGCGTAACCCCTCTAACCCCCATGTCCCTTCCAGAGTGGCACTACGATCCTTACATAAACCAAACTGTAAAGTCCAGACTCTCTGTCACCTCTCAGTGCTCCGTGACTCCAATTAACTTGGGGAGCTACCTCCACAATGAGGTGACAGCTGAGGTGAGGGGTAAGGTGTCTGCACCTCAACAGGACATGAATGGCTGGGACACTGGGCTTCCTATATGTACTCAGGAAGAACTCTGGGTGCCTGCAGAGCCATGATTTTTTTTGCCCACCTATGGATTTGGAGTCACCAACAAAGCCACCCACCCCTTACAGACTTGCTGTGAAGGTTAATGGCAGCCTTCACAAGGCCTCAAGGATGGGCAGACACTTTTTCCTTCTGGTTTCTCTCCATGGCTGTGATGTCACAATGACCTCTGACCTCTGCAGGCAACTCTAATCTCTAGGACACTGCTGTGTAGAGCAAGCAGCAAACACACAGTAGCTCTGGGGAGCTAAATGAGGCTCTCTATTCTGAATGAGAAGTCATCTAAAATTGGCCTTCCTGGCTGGCTGTGGTGGTGTACACCCACAGCCAGAGCCGTGGGACCCGAGACAGAAGTATGTGCCTATGTTTTAGTGTGTGGTGTGTGGTGTGTGTGTGTGTGTGTGTGTGTGTGAGAGAGAGAGAGAGAGAGAGAGAGAGACGTGTGTGTGTGTGGTGTGAGGTATCTCTCTGTGTGTGGTGTGAGGTATCTGTGTGTGTGTGTGTGTGTGTGTGTGTGTGTGTGTGATATGTATGACTGTGTGTGTGTGCATGGTATGTGCGGTATCTGTATGCTTCTGTGTTTATATGTGAGGTGTTTGTGTGTGTGTGTGTGTGTGTGTGTGTTGTAGCATCTGCATGTTTATAAGGGGTGAGTTTATCATGTGTCTTACATATTTGTGTATGTTGGTGTGAGAGTAAGGTGTGCATATGTGCATGCATGTGTGTGTGTGTGTGTGTGTGTGGTGAGGTATGAGGTGTCTGTATGTCCTCTCCAGATATTTCTAAAATAGCATTCCTAGCAGCCAGTGCTGGCCTTTCTCTAGTCTGGCTTCCCCACTTCACCACAGCGAGAAAACAGTGAGCAGGAAAGGCCTGCATCCAGAGATGGCCACCAGACAGCGTCCGCCTACCTTGGTTAAGTCCATGCCCAGTTTGAGCTGCGAGATGAGGTGGAGGATTACGCTGCGCTGGTCCTCCACGGCGCCCGGCTCCGCCTCTCCCTTGTCCTCATTGTCACTCTGTTCCTCTTCAGACAAAACCAGTTCAGGGCCTGAGTCTGGCTGAAATAAAACCATTCAAAGTCATCAGCTGGTCCCTCAGAGGTGGGAAACACAGTCCAGTGGGATGCTCGAACCACGAGCTTAGCGGTGACCACGCAAAGCCAGAGCTGTCCCTGGCCATGTCTCTGTAAGGCAATCCTGCTTGCCAGGCAGAGGCCGAGCCTCTGGAGGGTCAGGCCCTGTGCTTTGGTCCCTGCTGTCTGTGATTTAAAACATAGGCAATAATCATGAGTGCTTTTTAATAAGCCATCATCTGTGTCCATGGCTAAAAGCCTAGCTATGCATATTGTATACGGACACATATATGCAGAAAGCATAGCCATATATATGATTGCTTTAAGCATATTTTTGTGATTAAAAATGATCGTGTGTGTGTGTGTGTGTGTGTGAGAGAGAGAGAGAGAGAGAGAGAGAGAGAGGGGCCACAGCACAGGTGTTGCAAGAGTCAATTTTTTTCCCTTCCACTGTGCACGATCTGGGACTAGAACTCAGGTCAGCTTGGAGACAAGCATCTTCACCCACTGAGCCTTCTCACTAACTCTTGATGTCCTAATATTAATTTATTAATTGGCAACTTAATTGCAGGGCTCTGAAAGTAAAGTTATGGATGACAATCTCCTGTCACAATGTCAAAGGCTGGATGGCTCTGCCAACATACACAGTACACATCTACGACCCCTGGCCCAATCTCACTACTGCCAGACACAGCCTATGGACTTACATATCCTGTACACTTTGTATGTAATGAATTTTTTTTTTTTTAGAATTTATCAATAAAAGTGGAGTCCCCCCTTGAATTTTAAAACTGCTTTATTTCTGGAAAGGTTTACTCTGAGACAATTTCCACTCAGATCGATAAGGGTCACTCTGTCAAGTTAAAGAACTCTCAGAACTGGCATGAAGAGATTAAAAAAAAAAATGAAAACTTTAGGAAGCATCCTGAAACTTCACAGCAATGGGGGAAGGGCATGCTGGCCTCTGACCTGGTCTTCTTGATGCCCATTGGCTAACTCAATCATTGGGTTCCACTTCTCACATGACATAGAAAATAATCAAGGTAGCAGACATACTGTCCAAGGGGGGATCTGTGAGCACAGCATTTTCTAGTGTGCAATGCCAAGACCTTTACTATGCCTCACCCCTGGGACTCTGCCAACCTGCTCCACCAGCCCATGTCTTCATGGTCCTCCTTAAATACTACAAGCAAGCATTGTAGGTTTGTATCCAACCATGAACAACAGAGCAGACATGGTACGCTTATCATAAAGAAATATAAGAATTCAGACATATTAAGTATAAAAAGACACAAATTTGTCACGTGGCCTTGCAAAAACCAATGATTTATTAATCTTATTAGACAGAGCATCTTACAGCTAAATACACTCCTAATGTACACAGGGTATCCGTGATTAATGGGTTGTGGCTGTCCAGGCAAACACACATGTATGTGCTGACTGCTCCCCAAGCCCCCGACCCCCATGCTCCCGAGGGAACCCTGGTGCTCCTTCCCAGCTGGGCTAGACATTTTCAGATTTCACTGAAATAGAATTTGCTATTGACAACTTCCAGATGATCCTTCAGCTCCTCTAAGTAAAGTGGGGGATGCTCCCGTGTGGCCCCGGGGCTTACGTCCTACCAATCCGGAGTTCTTCAGGGCTCTCCTCATGTGTGCTACAGGGCATCTCTGACAAGTCACTTTCCTAGAATATTCAGAAAGAACCGGGGATCCCTTGCTTAGCCCACTCTAGCCAAGAATGCTCAGAGGGAGCAGCAGGAGTGGAGCTGCCGAGATTCTACAGGGGGTCAGGGGTGGGGTGGAAGAGACGTGGGAGCCTAGCCTACAGCTGGGGACTCCAGGGTTGCTTTCTGTCCCCTCCAGCTTTGCCTACCTGACACCTGATTCCTGTTTGCTGTGGCTTGCTATCCAGGCTGTGGCACTAGGAGTCTGGACAGAGAATGCTGAGGTTTGCGGGGCCTCCCTTTCCATCACCTCTCTCTGCTCTTTCTCCCAAATCCAGGTTCCAGGTCAAGGTCCCATGGGTGCTATGCTCCCTGCGAGCTCCCAATTCCAACCTGGCACTGCTGAAGTCACTTACCTGGGACACGTATCCCTCCCAGGGTCAAGGGGACTACAGTACTCACTCTGAAGTGCCCAGGGGGCAGGCACCTACCTACTTGTGCTGAGTCTCCAGGGCAGGTGGGAGAAGAAGGGTATCTTGCTCAAAAACTGAAAACTGAACTTGATGGAACTGGGGGGGGGGGGGATTGGAGACGGCTGTGTGGTTGCTGAGCCACCCGATGCCAGACACTCTCAAAAAGTGCAGACTAAACACGTCATGGCTCAGTCTGGGAAGCATTGGTACCAGACCAAGCCCAGCCCTGTGCTGTCTGAGCTGCCTTGAAATCAAACCTAGATTGCCAGAGATCTTCTGCAAGATCCTACCATTCAACAGTATTAACTCTCAACAGTATTAACAGTTTTAAGAGCAATATTAGTGCAACCACAGACGTCTCTAGCTCCTCCTGGATCAGCTTCACATTGCAGGCCTCTGGGTGGGATTTGAAGCTACTCAATAAACTCACAGCTATGGGCAGGATGGTGGAAGGGCCCAGGATGGACTTATCCCAGGCCAGAACTCCAGGTGGGGAGGAGATCAAGGGGAGCAAACAAGGGCCAACCACTATTTGATGTCTCTCGAAGCTTCGGAGAACCTGATCTTGAAGAAGAAGAAGAAGAAGAAGAAGAAGAAGAAGAAGAGGAGGAGGAGGAGGAGGAGGAGGAGGAGGAGGAGGAGGAGGAGGAGGAGCAGCAGCAGCAGCAGCAGCAGCAGCAGCAGCAGCAGCAGCAGCAATAGGAGTCATCATAGTAGTAAACGGAATGACGTGTAAACAGACTGATCCACCAGCGAGCACATAACCAGTTTTCAACAAAAGAAATCAGAAGGGTGTGGCAGCTCTCACCTATAATCCCAATACTTGGGAGGCTGGGGCAGGAGGATTGCTATGAGTTTAAAACCAGCCTGAGCTACAGAGTGAGACTGCCTTCTCCTCCTTCTCCTCCACCTCTTCCTCCTCCTCCCTCCTCCCCACCCCCGACACCTACCTACCTATACCTGATGTCATTCATTAATTGGTAGGGACCGTCTTAGAGGGCATGTTGGTCCCACCTACTCTGGAACTCAATCCCTCTGTGTGAGTCAATATTTAGGGTAGATTGGGACCACTGAGCTCATTAAGCGATGATGTGAGCACTATCTGTCTGTGTCCATGAAGCATTTGCGGTTCACAGGCACCACTGGGGATGGAAGCTTTGAAGATCCAGGCTGTGCACAGAGATCAAAGGCTCAAGTCCTTCCTCCTGCAGGGCAAGGCATCGCCAATCTGCTTTCAACATGGATTTCAAAGATACTATTACTAATAATAACTAAGCTGAGGTTGTGGCTTAATTAGTGGAAGGCTCACCTAACACACATACAGCCCTGGGTTTGACCCCAAGTACCACAGAAAACGGGTGTGGCGACACACGCCTGTAAGGCCAACACTTGGGAGGTAGAAACAAGAGGCTCAGAAAGTCATCCTTAGCTATATAGCAATCCTGAGGCTAGCCTAGGCTACCTGAGACATTGTTTTAAGGAGAAACAAAATCAAAGACACTGATAACTGTCATTTGATCTAAGTACACGTCTCCACAGCCAGGTAGAGGGGCCCATCACATGCTGTCATCCCTCTGCAGTAACACCTGTTTCTCTCTCGGTGCCCTGTATGTTTACACTTTCCATCTTTACTCACAAAGCAACAGCAATGAACCCCAGGTCTTCTAAGGGGCACAGCAGTGATTCCTCATCTTGGTGAAAACAGAAGTCAGAGATGGACTTGTAACACCCAGCCAATGAGCATGACACAACCTGAGACGACCTTCCCCCCAGAGATCCTTGCAAAGGAGCCAAGCCACAAGAATATACACCAGTTAGACAAGAATTAAAACTGTTTTAAAGAGACATGGGCTTTTGGAAAGTAAGATTTAAAAGAAAAAATTATGACTCAATAGTTCTACCAGACAAGCATGTGGGGGTCCATGGTGCTGCAGATATCACTGTGACTTCAGAGGAAAGATGGGTGAAGATCTGGTGGATGACAGAGGCAACCTGGGGTTTGGGGACATTCCCTGGTAGTCTATCAGTACCCAGAACAAGACTCCTTGGCCTGGAAGGGGAGGACTGGGGAGGTAGCTCAGTTGGTAAAATGTACATACATACAAAGTACATACAAAGCCCCAAGTTTGACCCCCTCCCCCAGTAATGAGCATGGTGGTGCCCTGCGGTAATCCCGGCACTCCTGAGGTGGAGGCTCAATCACAAGTTTAAGGTCATCCTCAACCTGGAATACAGGAGACCCTGTTCAAAAGGGATGGGATGTTGGAGAGACAGCTCAAAGGCAAAGCAAGCATAACCTTCATTCACCTGTGACCCCAGCACTGAGAAGGACAGAGAGAAGAGATCACTAAGACTTGCTGGCCAGTCTAGCCAAGAGATAGGAGCTTCCGGTTCAGGGAGAGACCCTGGAGTCAAAGGAAAACTAAGGTGGAGAGTGACAGAGGAGGATGCCTGATGCCTTCTTCTGGTCTCTGTGGATACCCACACACATTTGTGTGCACCATGCAGCGTGCGCGCGCATGCACACACACATACACAAACACACAATCAATCCTTGGCTTGGAACCTATAAACAGCCTTCTAGAATATCTACTGCTATCCTTGATATTTTAAGCAAAACATGTATCCCCACATGAGTGAGGAACTGGGGAGATGGCTCAGTCAACAAAGTGCTTTCTGTGCAAGTATGAGGATCTGAACTGGATTCCCAGCACCCATGTAAAAAGCCAGGCATGGTTTCCCACACTTGTTACCCCAGGGCTGGGAAGCCAGAGATGAGAGGCTCCCTGGGTATGCTGCCTGACAGCCTCTCCTAATTGATAAACTTCAGGCCAATAAAGGAAGACCCTGTCTCAAAATACAAGGGCAACAGGTTTTCCAAGAAATGACACCTGAAGTTATCCTCAGGCATTCACACATGCATCTACATGAACACGCATGCACACATGTGCACTTCCATATACCCACACAACATGCATGTGCACAAGCATGCATGCAAACACACACACACACACACACCCCTGTGCCTGAGCAGTTTTTCTGAGGTAAGACCCCACATATTCTGGCTGACCTCAGTCCCCAAAGGATCAACAGAGACCCTGACTAAGAGATGGTTCCTAGCTGGGAATGGAGCAACAGAAGGAGCTGAACTATCTGTGGATGTGTCCCTTCCCACTACTTCCCACCCAGGAGAGAGAAGTGAGTCTATGAGAGAACCCCATCAGCAGCCAAAGCTGGAAGACACCGGTGGCTTGTGCTGGGCTCCACCACAGCCCACCGGGAATGAGTCTTCATCTCTGACTTCTGACAAACCTCCATTCTTCAACAAGCAAACTTCAAACAAGAGATTCTTGTGTGTATGTGAATCTGTCTTGGGCAACACAGCGATGCAGTTTAACTATGGTTTGGGGAGGAATTCCCCAGGGGTCCCTTCCTTGGATGATGTTTGCTTAGCAACCGCGCCTTCTTCCATAACAGAGCTGGCCCTCAGTGATGAGGTCTGTGCCTCATCATTTGAATGGACTCTGTTTCCTCTATGCTTGCCCAGTAGCCTACTACCTTAGCCCCAGGAATCCAATGAGGCCCTGTGAGAGAGAACTATCTAGTTGGAGCTTTTAAGGTTGCTGTCTGACAGGGTACCTTAGCATGCTAAAGCCATTTATCAGCCTGGGTTGGCCTCAGACTCTCTGTAGCTGAGTGTGGCCTTCTGACCCTCCCATCTCCACCTCCTGAGTGCTGGGATCACAGGTGTGTGCTACTATACCTGATTCATGGTTTTCTCCCTTTTGAGAACATGTTATTGTTGACCACATTTACCAAATCCATCAAATCAAGGGCTTAGTACTCTCGTGACTATTTTCTTCTATTCACAGTGTATTTAGCCAAATTACCACACCATTGCATAATCCTCCAGGGTACCCTCAGAAAAGCGACATCTCCCAAAGAACCCCCTCAGATAGCCAAGTGTCACAAAAACCGGTTCAGTGGCATGGGAAGAGAAGCCACCCCATGCCTATACCAGTCACATCCCTTCTTGCCAGACATGCAAGATCAGGCCAGAGCCCAGCAACCATCACCAGGCTCCCTCCTCCTTCATTCCTCAATGGGTCACTTAAATCCCACGAAGAGCAGGTGCAAGCATTCACTATCACATGCTCGGAAAAGCTGTCTCCCCAGAGGACATGGGGTCACAAAGGTTTGTCATATGAAAGAAAAAAAATAGTTGCTCCTGGTGACCTACTGTTGTCTCCACGCTTAGTACAGGTGAGCATTGTCTTCTGGAAGAGCCTCTTTGACTCTTGGGTCTAGTTCGCCACAAGTAGGCCATGGTTTTTAGGCAGGACGACTTTCTGTGCAGCAGAAGGGTGGCTGCTCTGGGCAGGAGCATGCCATAGGCAGATGTGTCCACTTCTTCAGTTGAGTCTTGCCCAGCTGTGACTCCTTTGCCCTGATGCAGGGCAGTGGTTGAAGGCTCCTGCACATGTACAGTTCTCTGTGGAGTCTCTTCCAGAGCCAGATGATCCACTTGCCTCAGCAGGCACCACCATATGTAGGGGCTCTTATTCTGCCATGTGGAGGTAGGTTCAATGGTGACATTCCAGTGATGGGGACCCAGTTGGAGAAGCCGGGCTCTTGAGCCAGATGGGTGCGAGGACAGCGTGTCACACAGCAGGCTGGTTCCCACTGTCATTCTGGAGATGCTGATTTAGGCTGCTGCTGACGTCACAATCGTGCTGCTGCCTTGCAGGGGCTGAGCTGGCTTTCTTGGGCTAACCACACATACACACACATTTACCACACTTGGCTCGCATAGACTGGAAGGAGAGGTGCTCTTCCCAAGCAAAGGGGCCGACCTGCAGAAAGGTTAATTTTCAATAAAACACACCCTGGAAGGCGGGAAGACGGCACTCCTGGGGAGGGGCGGGGGGTGGGGGCCGGGGGGACACTTGGCATCAGTCAACATAACCAAGGACAATTATACCAAGAGAATTCGGCTATCACTTTAAAAGCATGGGGTGGGGACATTAGTAAGAACCAGAAGCGCTCTTTGTCTCATTTCATGGCTTCTGGGAAACTCGAGTCCAGTCATTTTTACGTGAAGGGGGAACAGAAAAGAATCAAGAAAGAACAAAGGAAGCAAAGGTCGCAGCAGTACCTGGAGAAGGGGAGGCCAGCGACCCAGAGCAGGAGAAATAATGCAGCTAGCATGCAGGAGGCAGAGGCTGCAAGGCAAACAGGATGAGGAGAAACATGAGGGCCCCCCACAGGATGGGAGGGCTTCGGAGCATCAAGTGCTGCACAGGGCTTCCCAACACTCCTTCCCAGGGAAGACCAGCACTGGACTGGTACTGTGTCTTCTAACCTACTCACCTTTTACATGGCATTTATTTAAGAGTGTAGTGTGTGTGTGTGTGTGTTTTGTGTGTGTGCGTGCGTGCGCACACGCACACAAGCATGAGCGCCTACACATATACACTGATACTGCAGGTTGAACATACAGCCTTGTGCATGCTGGGCAAGCACTTTGCCACTGAACTAATTGCCAGGTTTTTGGGGGTTTTTTGTTTTTTGTTTTTTTTAAACTAATTTTGAGGTTGGAAATGTGTTTTGGTGGTAGGCTGAATTCAGAAGGCCCTGAATTCAATCCTACACAGACACACACACACACACCCTCAGGGGTGCTAAAGGAAAATGTTCACTTAGCATAGATTACCTCCCCCACCTCAGTTTCTCACCCAAGTTTCCTGTGGGCCAGACTGACCATGGTACAGAAAAGGATCCCCCAGCCTCAACTCCCCAATCGTACAAACAATTGAGGATAAAGTACTAAGGGGCAGAATGTAGCTGAGTTACACAGAAATACTGTCAGTATTCCCTAACAGTACAGTATAACTGCTATTAGCGGGCCAGCAGGATGCCTCCCCAGGAAAAGGAGCCCCCTGCTAAGCCTGACAACCTGAATTTAATGCACAGAGCCCATATGCTAGAAGGAAAAGACCACCTTCCAGCTGTCCCCTGACCTCCACTTATGTGCCATGACATATGTCCTTCTGCTCTCTCACACACAAGTAAAATGTAATAAAAATGTTTTTAAAAATAACTTCAGTTCCAGAGTGCCTTAAGGCCTAGGTTGGCCAGTGGCTCTCTCTGGAATTCTTTAGAGCAGTGGTTCTCAACCTTCCTAATGCCGTGACCCTTTAATACAGTTCCTCATGTCGTGGTGACCCCCAAACATAAATTATTTTCGTTGTTACTTCATAACTGTAATTTTGCTACTGTTATGAATCATGATGTAAATATCTGTGCTTTTGGATGGTCTTAGGTGACCCCTGTAAAAGGGTCATTCAACCCCGAAGGGGTCGAGACCCGAAGGTTGAGATCGGCACCTGTACCATGATGCAACAGGTGAGCCCCACAGCTGAGCTATACACCTCACCTCAGGCTGCTGACACGCCCAGCTCAATGGTCTTCGGTCTTAATTTCCTGGCCACATGGAGCTTATCAGGCGTAGATGGCTGTGATATTTAAATCCTAAACACAAAAGGGGATTTCACAAATGCCCGGAGAAATAGACTGGCATGAATAGTTCAGGAAAGGAAACTAACCCAAAGGGGCGGGTGCCTCAGAGTTCACACAGGAATTCTATCACTTAGGACTGGCTCTGTCCAATGTAACCCTGTGTACATGGAACATGGCACTGGCTTTCTTTAGCCATAGGCAAAATGAGCATGGACCTCTACCTTGTGTTGGGCGATTCCTTCCGATCCTGCCCATGGGAGTAGCCTTGCTTCAGAAAGTAAGCACAAGAGACTGGGGTTAAAGGCTGGGTGTGTGGTTCTTTCAGAATGCACTATTGCTAACTGCTAAATCGACTGGCTTCACCCACAAATCATGCAGCTATGAGCCTGGCCACTAAAGTGGGCAAGGCCAGGAGCAGGCAGAGTCAGGGGCCAAGAGCAGGCAGGGCCAGGGGTGGGCATAGTGCAAAGTGGAGGACTGAAGTAACAGCAGAAGCTCTACATGGCTGGGAGCAACAATCAGTGTGTAACCCCCCAGGTCCCCTGCATCAGAGTGACAGTCATGCTGGGTGTGATGGCTTCTGGAACTCAGCACTCAGGAAGTAGAGGCAGAATATTCAAGTTTGTCTTTAGCTATACTCTGGTTATATAAGATCCTGCTATACAAGGGGGTTAGGGGAGGAAGGACGGACATACGGCAGGCTGGACCAAGCCAGGATCCACGCTCTTTCTTCTGCAAACACAGACATGTGGTCTGGAGCACAGATGTGCAGAGATTGTGCCTGTCTGAGTTTTTAGTCTTCTAAGTGAAGTGCAATTATCTGTTCTGTGCCTGGTACTGCAGACAGATCACAGAACACAATTCTGCAGGTTCTGACAAATGTTCTCACTTTATATGTAAATTCCTGTCCGCAATGTGAGCCACACTGACATCACTGTGGAGCCTTGAACTTTTCACCCTGCAAAACCAGTGCACAACAGCCCTGCCCCACCCCAGCCTTGCAGATCTTATGATGGGCAGAGCAGGGGATTCTCAGCCCGAGCCACGGGGCTGGAGGGGCTGCAGACAAAGGCATCAGGCTCCCTAATCCTGGTCCCCTGTAAGAGTCTGACTGAGATGAGGTGACAGTCCAAACCCAGCCCCAAGTAACCTTCAAGGACCTGGCTCTGTGCTCGATCCTAAGGTGAGCCAGCAGAACAAATTTTCCCACAGACACACAAGTCAGTAAACTGTTTCTTCGACATTAGGCCAGCTTCTAGAAATTTCACTTGCCCCTATAGCAGATGCCGAAAGCCATCTTATTGGACAGGGGAGCCTGGGTTGTTTTAGCCAAGCTACTCCAGGTGACCACTCTGCTCTCACCTATTCTCCAGACTTTTTGCCTTCCTGGCGGGAATTCCCACCAGACTTTCCCAGTGCAAGGGAATAAGCATCAGCCACGCAAAGCGCACAATAGTTACGAGTTATAAGTCATTAAAAGCATCTGCTGTTCTTCAGGTCAACAGGGACACAGTCCTGAACAATGAAGCAAGAAAGGCTGGTTAGGAACCCTTCACTGAGAACATTCTCCCAGGCCATGATCACCGCCAGGAGGACCACAGAATGCATACTCAGGGGCAACCTAGCCTCAGAGGAGCAAAATCAAGTAAATAGAAATCCTGCTTCAAGAGGTGGGACCTTCAATGCTGTCCCCTGCTTCCTGCAGCTGAGGACTGACTTGTGTGCCACAGGCATCGGGAGACTAAATGCAGGTGACCATCCATTTCTTAAAGATGGCCCCTGCTGTGACCAGACTGGTTAAGTGTTTCTTTCCTTCCATCTTTCCTTCCTCTCCTTTCCTTTTTATTCCTCACTCTCTATTTTCCATCTTCTCTCCTTTGCTTCCTTTGTTCTCGAGAAAAGGATCTTGCTCTGTGGCCCAGGATGGTCTGGAACTTGCTGTGTAATACAAGCTGGCCTTGAAAACTTTTGGCAAGCCTCTTGCCCTGGTTTCTCATCCAGATTTCCAGAAACATTATCAAACCAAGGAAAAAGCACTGGAGGGAAAATAAACTCCGGTGGGGTTTGTGTGAATGCGTGCGTGTGCGTGCGTGTATGTGTGTGTGTGTGTGTTATGTGTCTGTATGTGTCTGTGTGTGGTATGCGTGTTTGTGATGTGTGTGTGTGTTTGTGTGTGAGTGTCTGTGTATGGTATGTGTCTGTGTCTGTGGTGTATGTGTGTCTGTGTGTGCTGTGTGTTATGTGTGTGTCTGTGTGTGCTGTGTGTGGTATGTGTGTTTGTGGTGTGTGTGTGTTTGTGTGTCTATTTGTGTGCCGTGTGTGAGTGTCTGTGTATGGCATGTGTGTGTGTCTGTGTGTGTCTGTATGTGTTTGTGTGTATGTCTGTGTGTGGTATGTGTGTCTGTTTGTGCTGTGTGTGGTATGTGTCTGTCTGTGTGTGTGTGTGTGTGTGTGGTATGTGTGTGTATGTACTCGCGCTTGTGTGTATGTGTGTGTTTGTGCCTGTACATCTGCACATGTATGTGCTCACCTGTGCACACATGGAGGCTTGAAGCAGTGCTAAGTATCTCACTCCCCACTTTACTTTATGAGGCAGGGTCTCTCACAGTAAACCTAAGGCTCATTGTACACAGATTGGATGCCCTGCCCCCGCCCCAGGGATCCACCTGTTTCTGACTTCCCAGGACTAGGGTTACAGGCACTCGGCCACACTCAGCTTCTGCATGGATGCTGGAACTCTGAACTCAGGCTCCCAGGCTTACACAACAAGCACTTTGCCCCCTGAGCCATCTCCAGAGCTCCCCAGCTCCAGTGCTTTGCAGGGAGAAAAAAAAAAAAGGAAAAAAAGAAAAAGAGCAACCTTAAACAAAACAACCTCAACAATGGCCATTATGACTGAATTCGCACTCCCATTCAGCACTGTCTGTCTTGAACGGCAGCCATTTTCTTACATTTTTCTAGGTCCCAGTGATGAGGATATTCAGAAGGTTTCTCTGCCATTTTACTCAAATGTGAGCGAACAATGTAAGAGAGTAATTACAGTGATTCATATTTTTTCATGTTACCTCACTGCCATAAAACCCAAGCGAGGCCTGCTAGGCCCTCTGCTTTTAAAACTGGCACGGGCCTGTTCTCCGCTGCTTTGCCCTGCTCTCCAAGGCTTCACTCGTGAAAATTTCCAGGGGGAATCTGTGAGGCAGCTCTAATGATCCTCAATAACTCCACTAAAGGGCAGTGACAATCCCAACAATCAAAAAGATTGAGATTATCGCCCTTGGCTGAGAGAGGAGGCTGAGGATTCCAAGGTCTAAATGTAATCCAGGGGCTGGAGAGATGGCTCAGTGGTTAAGGGCAGAGGACTCAAGTATGATTCCCAGAGCCCATGGTCCCTGAGTTCACAACCACCTGTAACTCTGGCTCCAGGAAATCAATCAATAGTGCCCCCCCCCCATGTCTCTCTGTCTCTGTCTGTCTCTTTCTCATACATACAGAGTATACAGCACTTCGTTTGAAACTGACAGTTAATTGATATTTTTTTCAGTTAATTGATATTTTTTTTATCATCCATAACTCAATGCCTTTTTAAAAAATAGTTTAACTTCTTTCATCAAGGGTCATTTTTTAGAAATTACTATTTTTCTAGGAGCTGGGAAGCTAGTTCAGTGGGTAAAATGTTTACTCCACACCCAGGAGGACCTGAGTCCAAACTCCTGATCCATATAAAAAGCCAGATGTGACAGCATACACTTGCAATTCCAGAAGGGTCCCTGGGGCTTCCTGGCCAGCCAGCCTATAGGTAAGTTTCAGGCTGGGGAGAAAAATCTGCCTCAAAAACACAAACAAAATCCCAAGGTACCTAGAGGTAGATAGAGGAAGGATGCTCAAATTTGATCTCTCTCTCTTTCCAGTCTCCCTCCATCTCTCTCTCTCTCTCTCTCTCTCTCTCTCTCTCTCTCTCTCTCTCACGCGCGTGCACACACACACACACACACACACACAAAGCTATTTCTTTTAACCTGACAAACTGGATGAAAATTAACAGCATCAGACCCTGGATGAATCTGTAAGGTCCAAATGGAACCCTGCAAATGTTGTCTCAACACTTGCTACCTGCTTCTGAGCAAGGCCTGGAGCCAGTGAGAAGGACAGTGGGCATAGAGCAAGGTTGTCTCAGGAATGGACAGGGAGACTCTGGCCAGAGGGTCTCAGTGGCATAGTCCCATGGCTCTACCCAGAACAGCTACCATGTCTGCCTGCCCAGCCTGCTCATTTTAGTTTCCCTCTCCTAAACAGACATGGAAAACTCTGGAGCTTAATTTGAAGTTAAGTCAAGTTACACAAGGCTGCAAGGAGACCTGGCTTTGAAAGCCACTCATTCTCGGGACTGTCACATAAAATCCCTTCAGAGGACTTTGATCCTTGTGACCATTGCTTCTGACCTTTATGAACAAGTAAACCCTAAATGCAAAGGACATGTTGGTCTGCCTCACCACAAACTTCTATCCTGTCTTAGTCAGGGTTTCTATTCCTGATGCAAGTTGGGGAGGAAAGGGTTTATTCGGCTTATACTTCCACATTGCTGTTCATCACCAAAGGAAGTCAGGACTGGAACTCAACAGGTCAGGAAGCAGGAGCTGATGCAGAAGCCATGGAGGTATGTAACTTACTGGCTTGCTTCTCCTGGCTTGCTCAGCTTGCTTTCTTATAGAGCCCAAGACTACCAGCCCACAGATGGTACCACTCACAAGGGGCCCTCCGCCCTTGATCACTGATTGAGAAAATGCCTTACAGCTGGATCTCATGGAGACATTTCCTCACCTGAAGCTCCTTTCTCTGTGAAAACTCCAGCTTGTGTCAAGCTGACACACAAAACCAGCCAGTACACAGCCTTAGTGTATAAAAACATTATCAGGAGCAAGGAGATGCCAGCTAGTAAAAATGCTTCACCATACAAACCTGCCCAGCTGAGTTCAATTCCTGAAATCCACACCGTATAGAGAACAGACTCCCAAAGGTTGTCCTGTGACCTCCCCATGTGTGCCACGCACACACATACAACACATGTACACAGTAATAATAAGAGCACTTGCAGCTTTCCAGAGGACCTGGGTTCAATTCCCAGCTCAACATGGCAGCTCAAAATGGTCTGTAACTCTGATTCTAGAGCATCTGGCGCCCCCTTCAGGTCTCCCTAGCACCAGGCATACACACAGTACACAGCCATACATGCAAGCAAAACACAAATACACATAATAAAATATGTTTTAAAACAATAAAGGGATTCTTAGAAAACATCAGCCAAAATAGAACAGACAACCCAACGGGAAAGAATACAAAGGAGTTCAAAGACAAGGAAGACCTGCGGCTGTAGCTCAGTGAGACTTAGGGTTCGAGACCCAGTATTGCCAAATAAATAGATGTTAAATAAGCTAGAAAATGGGAGCTGGAGAGATGGCTCAGCACTTAAGAGCACTGACTGCTCTTCCAAAGGTTCTGAGTTCAATTCCCAGCAACTACATGGTGGCTCACAACCATCCATCTGTAATGAGATCTGACTCCTTCTTCATGGATGTCTGAAGACAGCTACAGAGAGTGGAGCTGGAGGGAGCGAGCAGGGCCGGAGCAACCAGGGCCGGATTGAGAAGAAAAAGTGTCTGAAGACAGCTACATTGTATTTACATATAATAAATAATCTTTTTTTTAAAAAAAAAAAAAGCTAGAAAATGAACAGTCAAATGGTTAATAAATATGTGAAAGTAGGCCTAAAACTCTATCATAATTATAAAAATTAAAATTAAAATCAAGATACAGTTTCTCCCCTAAAAAGATAGTAACAAAGTTAATTCCTCTGCATTAGTTTTTAGAGGGGATTACATTCTTGTTAGCTGTTTGTCTGATGCTTTGTTTTGAATGAAGGTCCAGGTTGGTTTCAAACTCCCAGCTATCCTCCTGCCTAAGCCTCCCAGAGATTTGAACCACCTTCTCTGATGGCAAAGGGCTAGGGGCACTGAAGCCCTGGCACAGTGCTGGGGAGCATCCATTTTAACTCTGCACAATCTGCTGTTTATCAAACTGTTTCGTGTGTTACTTGGTTCGTATGAGAGTGACTTATGTCAGGGAAAACAGGACACCTCAGTTCTCCTCCTGGAACCTGACTAAATCACTCAGGTGTAATAAAGTGGGAGCCGTTTCCATGAATCAGGAAGCTATGGACCTATAAAAGCTTTGTAGCTACACGGATGGTCACAGGTGTCCTATGGACATGGGAAGGGATGGTCACAGGTGTCGTAAGGACACAGGAAGACCGCTGGCATACACTGTTAAAGGCCATGAAGGGTGGGAAAGCCGGGGAAGGTGACACATGCCTTTAATCTTAGCACTTGGGAGGTGGAGGCAGGTGCATCTCTGTGAGTTATTAGGTTGGTCAGCCTGGTCTACATAGGGAGTTCCAGGTTAGCCAGGGTGACACAGTAAGACCTTGTCAAAATTTTGTTAAGAAACTAAGAAGCTGTAAGACATTATCTATAGGGTGAACAAGGTTTTTTAAAGGAACAAATGTTAGTGAGTTGGGTTTCCTGTTTAATCTTCCAGGAGAGTCACACAGCCTTCTAGAGGTAAGGGTCAAAACTGTTTTCACCCCTGACTCCCTACAAGTTCTGGGCTAGAACTGATTAATAGGTTAATAGCCCAGGCTGGTCTCAACCTTATTATGTAGTAGTAGATGGTGTTGAACTTCTGATCCTCCTGTTTCCACCTCTGCAGTGCTAAGATGATAGGCATATTCAAGCACGCCCAGTGTAGACCGTGCTGCAATCCAATCCAGGGCTTCCTGGATGCTAAGCAAGCCCCAGATTAGCTGAGCTCAAGGCCTTGCAAAAGTTTTAAAAATCCTTCCTTCCCCTGCCAACTGCAGGCAGTATGAACAGTCGAAGATAGTTATGGTTTTGTATCTAGGTTACCGATGAGGCTATCAGAGGGAGGGGCTGTTGAGGGGAGTGGCAAGCAATGGCAGACAGGAACAACTTTAAGAAGCACTTCACTGTGTCAAAAGAAAGTAATCAAAGCTAGTTTGTTTCTTTCTTCTTTTTTCCCCTTTCTTCTAGTAACAAGTCCAGCTGAGCTGACTGCTTTCCTCAAGGGGAGAGATTTATTGACAGACTCCTTTCTGAGCCAGGGTTGAGTCTGGCTTTCCTGGCACAGTACAATAATGTACTGGTAAACAGGAGCAACCTTGCACACTGTGAGAGGCTTTGGGTATCCATGAACCCCATGCCTGATGGTGGATTTGGGATTACAAGGCACTGTAGAATCAGAGTTGCAGATGGGGGGTGGGGGGGGAGGTGTAGCTTAGTGGTAGAGTGTTTGCCTAGCATGCAAAAAGCCATGGGTTCGATCCCCAGCACTGGTAAGTCAAACCTGGTAGTGTATAACTGTCAGGCAGATGAGAAATTCAAGGTCTACTTCGTCAGCATAGTCTTTTGAGACCCAGATCAAAAAAGTGGGGAGGAGGAGGCAGGCTTGCTGAAGCAAGACAACCTGGCTCTCAAGACCCATGAAAGGGCCACAAGCCAAGGGCACAAGGAAGACTGGAAAGGCCAAGGAGACGGTGTCCATGCAAGTCACTAAAAAGTCCATTTCTCTACACTCTGGATTCTTCAGCTGCACCCACCTAAGACATACAGGGCTGCACACCTGTGTGGGAGGGGGCGGATCTGCACTGCTCACTGGCCTGGTGAAGGAGGGGGGTGGAAATCTTAGACCTCTTTAGAAAAGCCAGTGAGACAAGGAAAACCAAACACCCTTTATGACGGATGAAAAAGTCTGCCGGAGGAACCATGTTGGCCCATGTTAGTAAATGAAGCTGTATCTAAACCAGTATCGTCAATATACCCTAGCATCACCTGAGAGAGAATCTCAGTTGAGTAATAGCCTTTATCAGGTTGGTCTGTGAGGAAGTAGGAGGCCCCAGTCCACTGTAGGCAAGCCAGCAAGCAGGTGCTCCTTCATGGTTTCTGCTGTAGGCCGCTTCCTTGAGTTCCTGCCCTGACTTCCTCCGAGGGTAGACTGGAAGAATAAATTAAATAAACCCTTTCCTCCCCAAGTTGCTTTTGGTTGGTGTGCTTTGTCAAAGCAGCAGAAAGAAGTTAGGACAGAAGCTCTTTGATGCCACACACCCTACAAAACAGGCAGTAGGCGGCACTGCTTATGCCTGTCAGACTACTGAGCCCCAGGAACCCCAGAGTATCCAACCCACTTAATATCCATGAACAGGGATAAGGCGGGAAGGCCAAACAGCAGTACTAATAGGGCTGGGTTCCTGCTGAGTGGACATATGGGACCTCATGATGGAGAATTAGTGCTGTGACCTCTTATCAAGTGCACGCTCACATTCCTTGGCAGGCATGAATGGGTTTGGCCTCAAAGTACCCTGTCAATCTCTATACACAGGAGAGGAGAAAGACACCACCATGAGAATCCCCCACATAGAAACAACTTAAAAGAGACACTTCTATACCCAAATGCATGCCAGAAGAGAGAGGTAATTGATGCTTCATTCCTACATTTTCAGACATGCAATTATTTTGCTGTCCACCCCATATGTCCTATAAAGATGACAAGGGACTCTCAAAGGGTCCAAATTATATCAAACAGGCTCTGTCCTTTCTACTGTTACCATGTAGCCTTAAACTCGATATGAACCCGAGGCTAGCCCCAAACCCCTGACCCTCCTTTCTCCACCTCCCAAAGCCAGGGAGTACAGGTATATACCACACTCCACATGGTGTCTTACGCCCCACAGGTTGGCAGCTTCTTAAGGAACCGTGCTCTCAAAGATTATGAGACAAAGGGTGTTGTGAGGGCTGGTTAGGGCTCAGGGAATAAAGGGCTTGCAGCAAAAGAGTGAGGACTGGAGTTTGAATCCCCAGCACCCACAGAAATGTTGGGCATGCAATTCTAGCCCTTGGGAGGTGGGAAGGGGGATCCCCAGAACAAGCTGGCTGGCTAGACCCCAATCCGTGAGCTCTGGGCTCAACTGAGAGCCTGCCTCAATATATAAGGTAAAGTATGACAAAGGAAGACCCCTGATGCCAGTCTATGGCCCCACATACATACATGCCCGCACATACACATACACGCACCTACACACATGCAAACACACACACAGCTGTTGTGTGGCAGGAACTTGGGTTTATATAACCTCTGACATGCCTGCTCAGAGCCCTTGAGAGCAACTTCCATTCACTTCTGCAGGACACCAAGAGCCTCCACTCACTCACCTCATAGAACAATGCCTACAATGGGCGAGCACGTCCCCACAGTGATGGTTTCTGTAAGACACACCATGATGAGGAAAAGCTTAATGCTAAAAAAGTCATCATCCTGGAATTTCAAGGATGCAGGCAAGTAGAATAGCCCCTTCACACACGTCTGTCTCTTCTCACACGGCAAGACATGAAACGGACCGGCATGAGAAATTTCTCTCATTCCCCAAAGACCTCATTCTCTCTGAATTACATGATGTACTTCTTCTAACGCCAAAGGACACGCTGGCCATGTATATTTGGGATACATACCCAATTGGAAAGCAGATAGCTGGAATTCAAAACACTCTTTCCAAAACGAAGGTCATTCCTGTGTTAGTATCTATTTCCAAGGTAAAAATATCTTTATAATAATGAGTTGAGCTTTCACACCTTTGATGGAAGCTGGCTCTTTCCTTCCACCATGGGGGCTCCAGGGATCAAATTTAGGTTGTCAGGCTTGGCGGCAAGGCTGTGCTGGGCCATCTTCAAAATTTGCTATTACCCCTACTCCCACTGTGTGCGTGTGCGTGTGTGCGTATATGTGCATGCAGAGGCCTGCCTCAGTTGTCATTGCTCAAGAGCCATCTACCTGATTGAGGCAGGGTCTTACTCATCCGGAATTCTTCAAAGAGCCTGGGGTGACCTACTAGTAAGCCCCAGGCATCTACTTGTCTCCCCCTTTCCAGCTCTGGGGTGACCCCCACACCTGTCTCTTTTACACGGGTTCTGGGGACCAAACTCAGATCTTCATGTTTGGATGACCAACAATTTACTCTGAACTGTCTCGTCACCTGAGATTTACTAATTTTAAAACTATAGAAACCAATCATATGTACCCTTCCTCTTCTTTTGGGAGAATACCGGCTCTGCAGAGAGGGTGCAGGAAGGGATTTGGGACCGTATGATGAGGCCCTGCATGGACCTGATTGACACTAGCTCCATTTCCACCCATGTTTAGGAATTCCTTTTCCTTCATGTAGCTGACTGACTTCTGTATCTTACCCATATCAGTGAGGAGGCTTTTAGTTAGGACTGTGAGAGTCAATAAAGAGGAAGGAATGGGGAAGCTGGGGCTGGGGAGGGATGACTTAGTTGGTAAAGTGCTAATTCTGCAAACCTGAGGACTGAGTTTAAGCCCCAGTACCCATGTAAACAAACAAACAAACAAACAAACAAAAAAGGTCAGGCATTGCGGTATGGACTTGTAACCCTAGAGCTTAGGAGGCAGAGACAGGGGACCCATAGGGCTCCCTGGCAGGCCAGCCTAGGCTACTAGGTGAGATCAAGGCTAATGAGAGATGCTGTTTCAAAAAACAAGGTGAATAGCACCCGCAGAATGACTCCTGAGGCTGTCTTCTGACCTCCACCCCCCCCCCACAGATACACAAATACATATGTGCACCATGTGCGGACGCACAGGATGGTGTGCAAATGGTACAGAAGCTCTACATGATGAGAAACTGAAGGACGGACGGACCCAGAGGTAAGGGGCTGGAGCAAATGCACATCAGAGAAGGGAGGAGCCAGTGACTGAGCATCCCATGACCCCGATGACTCTCTCCTCACAGAGCCCACCCCCAACTCAGCTCCAGCTGTACTACCTGCCGAGCAAGATATGGTCCTGAAGAGGAGGGGATGGGATTGGCAGGGGGGAGAGGATGTGCAGATTCTAGAGAAGAGGCCATGCTGGGTTGGGCATGATGGCGCAGCAGGAAAAAGCACTAACGGCTAAGTCTGACAACCTGAGTTCAACCCCAGAGATCCAAGTGGCAGAAAGAGAGAGCTGAGTTCTGCACATTGTCCCCTGAACCCTACACACACCCACTGACGTGTGCACACACAAAATCACTAGATGGCATTAAACCAAGTGGCTGTTCTGTTACTATCTCCACATGTTACAAGAAACACCTGCTGGAACTCAAACTAGTCCCCAGGTCACCCTCTCACAGTTTCACACAGATGTGAACATGTGCACACACACCCTCTGCTTCCTGCCTAGGTGCTCCCAGCTACCTCAAGTTTACCCCTGAGTTTATAACTATGATTTAGCACCCAGAGAGGTCCTGTAATACTACAGAACTCAGTTCAAACTGCAAAAGGGGGGTGCAGGCCTTCATTGATTGAACCAGGCAAAGCCTGCAGTTCAGACGAAAAACACTTGGCTCCTTTCTCCCATAATGTTCTTTCCCTGAGATCATAAATCACTGAGAGTGTCAACTTTCCATCTTTGAAAAGTGAACGTGATGGAGCCAGCCTATAAATCACTTCGGGAATACTTATTCCTCATGGATAAATCAAAATGTGAGCTACTCAGTCCTCTCTGCTGCCAGGACCCAGATAGGTCTAGGTCAGCCAGGGTAAGGAGAGACTGGTGAAGTGTGTGGCCATACACAGAGGGTGAGAGCGGGGACCCCAAACAGTAGGAGATCTTGCCTACCACATCGCTACAATCTCTTCAGCGCTGCCCCTCTTGTTCACAGCTGTGTTCCAGGCCATAGGACTGAGGTGGAGGAAAAGGAGAGAGGAGAAGGGGGAGGGCACCATATATTACAGCGGGCAACTGAAAAGCCCTTTCATTCACCAGCGGCAGGGCGCTTACTCCTCTGGGGACTGCAGCCAGGGAGCAGAAACTGTTCTCCTTGATGTCTGACTTTTCGTAAGGCATCAGCTCACAATGGACAAAATCCAAGGTGACTGTGTTACCAGCACTCTGATGGGTGCTTACGTCACAAAGCCACACTGTCCCAAGGGGTAGGGGGCACAGAGAGGTGACATGGTGAACACTCCTCAAAGGTTCACTTGACCCAGCACCAAATTCCAGTAAATCCCCAGACACATGCTGCCAGCCAGGGAGTGATTTAGAACCCACCGTAACACTCCGTTCCTCTGGTTAAAGCAATACCCGACCAAGAGGGCAGACGTCATCGACACATACAGAAAGGAAGGAAGAAGTGAGAGCAGAGAAGAAGAGGACCTTGAGGATGGAGCATGCATGGAGAGCAATCTCCCAAAGCAATGTCAGGGAACGCAGCCATGCCCATAGGTAAGAGACTCATAGGCTGCCTGATGCCAATCAGCAAGTCCTGCCAGCCTGGTGATGCTCAAGGAGCAAAGCACTTGCCGGGTTTGCGTGAGGCCCTGGGTTCAACCCCCAGCATGCTTCAGTGGTATTCGCTTGTTGTCTTCCAACACTTGGAAAGAGGAAACAATACACTCACAAGTTCAGGGTCATCCTCGGACAAGTTCAGGGTCATCCTTGGCTACCCTGTCTTTACTGACCTGGTGCTAAAATGCGACCAAATACTTGTTCCTCAAAACTGATGCAACACCACCCTTTCTTGTTTCTCTTTATATTATTCATGGAGAATTTGAAAAACCATCTTGCTTCTCAGGTCTTGGGCTCGAACCCAGGGCCTTATCCACACTTGGCAAATGCTCCACCACCAAACTGTATACTACTTTTTGCTTTTTATTTTGAGACAGGCTCTCTCTAAGTTCTTAGGCTGTTCTTAAATTCATTCTGTAACCCAGACAGATCCAATTTCCTGTCTTGGTCTCCTGAGTAGCTGGGATTATGGGATTTTATATTTACCCTGGGTCCTTCACCTTTTCAGGAGAGAAAACTTTAATGCATTATTGGTAAATTGGCTAAGGGAGAAAAAAGGGCAGAGGGAACCTTTAAATTTTGACCTAATCTTATCTATAAAGAGTACTCTAGTTTTGTAAATTCAAAAGGTCCTGGTTAACTCCCTTGGTCTAGATATTGGGTATCTTCTTCAACTGTTCCCTAATTTATTTTCTTTTTTACTTTATATGTGTGTTTTGTCTGCGTGCATTCCATGGGTATACCCAGTACCCATGGTGATCAGAAGATCCCTGGGGACTGGAGTTACAGGTGGTTGAGAATCACCACATGGATGCTGGGGATTGAACCTGGGTCCTCTGTAGGAGCAGCCAGTGCTCTTAACCGCTGAGCCATCTCTCTCATCCCAGCTGCTCTCTGCTTTATTGTGGCAGGGTCTCTCTCTGAACCCAGAGCTGCCTGATTCCAGCTAGACTACTGACACTGTGGGATTAGGTTCAGAGATTAAAGTTCCCAGGGAGCGTACCTGCCTGCATTTCAATTTGAGTATATTTTTGGAGTCATCTCCACTGTAATCTGCATAGGCATGGAACATGCCAAGTCCATGAGGCTCCCGGGGAGAAGGCCGTCGCGTGCTCTCATGCCAAGTTCATGAGGCTCCCGGGGAGAAGGCCGTCTCGTGCTCTCATGCCAAGTCCATGAGGCTCCCGGGGAGAAGGCCGTCCCGTGCTCTCATGCCAAGTCCATGAGGCTCCCGGGGAGAAGGCCGTCCCGTGCTCTCATGTCTTCAGACATTTATAGCTGCCTAGCATGTTACTTGCATGTTAGTCCATTGGCCCTAGCATGTTACTTGCATGTTAGTCCATTGGCCCTAGCATGTTACTTTGCATGTTAGTCCATTGGCCCTAGCATGTTACTTTGCATGTTAGTCCATTGGTCTACGTTCCTGACTTTATAACATGCAGAGATTTTTTTTTTTTTTTAAGATAAGGTCTCGTTCCAGGGCCCAGGCTGATCTTAAAGATGATCCCCTGTCCTCTATCTCAGCTTAGCTTAACATTGCAATTATTGGCACATCTATTAAAACATTTTTGTGTGTATGTCTGCATATGTAAGCTTATAAACAGTTTTAAACTTTAATCTTCTTTCTCCCCATACCGTCTCCTGGAGAAATGAGTTACCTTACACAAGCCTAAATGAAACGCAGAGGTTAAAAAGGATGGCTACTGAACCTGAGAAGCCATTTAAGTGTTTTATAAATTTTAATTAAGAGTACTTTAAAAAATTGAAACAGGGTCTTACTGGCTGGCCCAGAACTCACTATGTAGACCAGGCTATCCTCTAACTCACAGAGATCCACCTGCCTCTGCCTCCCAAGTGCTGGGATTAAAAGCGTGCGCTACCACACCTAGCCCAAAATTTATTTATTTATCTTGTGTGTATTCGTGTGGGCCACAGGCAAGCATGCCATCCAGAGGTCAAAGGACAACTTTCTGGAAGACCTGGGCTTGAACTCAGATCATCGGGCTTGACAGCAAGCACCTTTACCCACTAATCCATTTCGCCAGCCCCAGGTAGGCCAGTTTAAAACGCAGGAACACAATTTACAACAGAGCATGAAAACAGAGGAGCTTAACTTTTCTATGTCATAAAGATAATGTGGGCTTATTGTTTCACAGACGTGATAGAGCTATAGTTTCCTGCCATATAAACTACTGTGCTCTTCAACTTCCTAAAATCTATTAAAATGAAATATTGAGCACACTGAATGCGCTTCACAGAACATTAAAATGTTCTGAGCACACCATTAAGGGATATCTGATCTTCTCAGGAAGTCCTCTAGAGGGACAATAAACATCGAAACTAAAGACTTCAAAGTACACTTAGTGTTTATGTAAAACAGTATTCATTAAGGCATATGATAAAAGTTGGTTAAGTAACAAAAATTTTTTATTTGCTACATAAATTTTGGTAAGGATTTTCTTCTAAAGCAGATTCTAAAAAGAAATTAAATTTTACATTTTTCCCTCAGTATTCAAGGGCAATAGAAAACAAGACATAAAAATGTTTTATGCTAATCAAGATGTATGATTTTAAGTACATTTGGAAAAGCAATACAAAGAATCTTTTTATAATTGCTTTGTAACATTTTGTTGACATATGGAGGTTGCCAAGAATCAGTTTTCTGAGATACAAGTAACTTAATATATAATTATGGGCATAAAGTCAAAATGCCTGAAAATGGTACTCATTAAAAATCCTTTCAGAATCCAGATGTGGTAGCCCACACCTTTAATCCCAGTACTGGGGAGGCAGAGGCAGGGGGAATCTCTGAGAGTTTGAGGCCAGCCTGGTCTACACAGTGAGTTCAAAGACAGCCAGGGCTACACAGACAGACCTTGTCTTCAGTCATAGCAACATAAACTTTTATGAGCATGTGTGGTGGCATATGCCTTTCATCCCAGCACTTAGGAGACAGAGACAAGAAAGTCTCTGTGAGATTGATGAGAGCCTGGTCTACCTAGCGCCCTGCCACCCAGGTTTACAGTAAGACCGTATTCTTTTAAAAATTCATTTTATTAGATTATTGCTTTTCTGAGAATACTTTTATACTTCTAATTATAAACATTTAGAGCTGCATTTAATTCCCCCCCCTCTGTGTATGTGTGTGTGTGTGTGTGTGTGTGTGTGTGTGCGCATGCACGCGTGCGTGCGTGCATTTGAGGGCATGTGCCTTCAGAGGCCAGAAAGGGCCTCAGCTCTCCTAGAGCTGGAGTTACAGGTGGTTGTGAGCTGCCCAGTATGAGTACTGGGGATGGAACCCAGGTCCTCTGCTAGAGTAGCAATACTCCTGGCCACCGAGTTTTCTCCAGTCCCAACATAAGATTTTATCATGAAAGCTAAGATACACATCAAATCGTGAATGGATATGTTTGTCAAAGAGCATTCCATTCGTGTAGTATTTCCTCTTTGTGACGGGTGCTACCTCTGACCAGCAGCACGAAGAAGCCAGGTCAGCTTTGGTATGACTCCGTATGCAAAGGTCAGTGTCATTGACGCTCCCAAGAAAAGAGAGAACCAATCCTCTGCAGTGGAGGGGTAATTAAATCTTTACAAAATGACTTCCATCAAATTCACAGAGAAAATTCTACAATGCTTTTTTGCTTGGAAAACTTAAAATGGATATTCAAAAGGTTAAAACCTAAAAGCTTGGCCCAACATGAGGAGGCAGTTTTGTGTGGTTTCTGACCTTATTCTGTCAGTGTTTTGACGGCCTGCTCCCATTATTGGATGATGAAGTTGTGAATCAACAGCAATTAAGTCGTGGTAGATAATATATATCTTATTATAAAATGTCACATCTTAATATCTAATATAGGTGTGGTGTGTGGGCCTGTGTGTGTTGTGTGGGCCCGCATGTGATGTGTGGGTCTGTGTGTATTGTGTGGTGTATGTTCCCGTGTGTGGTATGCGGGCCTGTGTGCAGAAGTCTGTAGGTGTTCCCATCCCTCTCCACCTTATTCCTTTGAGGCAGGGTCTCTCCCTGAAACTTCAGCTTGTGACATTTCTCAGCTGGGCTGGCAGCCAGCAGGCTCCAGATTCTCTCTGTTCTCCCCTCACCCAGCACTGGGCTAAAGGGGTGCCTTGCTCTGAGGGTGCTGGGATTCAAACTCAGGTCCTCATGGTTTTGTAGCAAGGGCTCTTCACTGCTAAACTATGTCTCCAGACCCAGACACATATTTTCAATGATTTACTATTATTTTGTGCATGTGTTGGTGTGGGCACATGTGCTGGGGTCAGAGAGAAACTCCCATGGTCACCTTTCCCCTTCAGCCACTGGGTTGGAGAGTCACATTCAGGTTGCAGGCTTTTGCGGTGGGCGCTTTTCCCTGTCGAGCCACCCCACCAGACCTGAGCTCAATTTTTAACGTTGCTAATATGTAGGCTAAAAAAATAGGCTGGGCAGTAGTGGCACACGCCTTTCTGAGTTCGAGGCCAGCCTGGTCTACAGAGTGAGTTCCAGGACAGCCAGGGCTACACAGAGAAACCCTGTCTCGGAAAAAAAAAATTATGATATATATAGTACCTCCTGCCCACCTGTCATGGATCTGCCATAACTGCTATATGAGTCCCAGAGAAGCATGAGCATGGACATGTCATTGGGAAATCGGTTTTTTTTTTTCCTAATGATTTCCACATCTGTTAACAAACCAGATAATTCTGTGCATCACAACAGTCCTCATGTTGCCGAGTGGACTGAGACAAAAAGACACAGAGACAAAAGCCCTCATACCCTGTGCTTGTCACTGATGCTCAATGCTTACAACTGTGACCAAGAGCCGTAATCCGTCTGCAGCAGAGACGTGGATTTATATAAACCAAAGCCACTCAGTTGGCAGAAGGTTATGAAGGAACGTATTGCTTACACATGAGGTAAGAGCTTAATAATTGTTATTTAAAACATGGCGTCAGAATATTTAAACTCCAAAGGCTTGGTTTTATTTACCTTTCTGTTCCTTATCCAAAACCTAAATTTTAAAAAGTACAAACAGATGGTTTAAATCACTGCACTTGCTGGGGATGATATCTTAACGAGACAGGCGTCCTTCTCTGCAGAACTGGAATTTCTCCCAATAGTCTGTGGGAAGGGAGACGCAGAAGTCTGGTGGCAGCCAGGAGTACCTTGCTGTGCACAGGAGATTTCACACAGTTCTGGAAACACACAGTAGGACCACCTTGCACAACTGACTACAGCTGAGACAATGAAGGGGACCTTCAGGCATTACTCTGTAAGTAACTCCAGTAAAATCCGGTTCACTAAGTTGCCGGATGGAATCACTTCCTCCATCTGTGTCCTGTCTGGGCGCACAGCTGTCGTGTTACAGCCACCCAGGGAAAGCTAAACAACAGACAGCAAAGGCAAAGAGCCTCGGCATCCAGCCCACCTGTCCTAACACACATTCCTAGATAAGGGAGGTGGAATAAAACCTTATACAAACTAAATTTGAATTTCAAATAGTGTTACAGAACCGTAGATCTGTTCTACTAATAAATAAAACCAAGCCCCTAACTCATTTCACTATGGAAGCACACTTTATTCTAACTTTAATTGGTTCTTGCCCCAGCAGATCACTGGATTCTGCATCAGAGCCCACCACACTCCCTTCTTGAGCATGGATTCAACACATGCCGGACCTTGAGCTTTGGTTAGGAATTAAGCAAACTAGATTTGAAAATCCAAGTGTGGGCCAGCACAATGGCTCAGAGGGTGATAAGGGTGCTTGCCATAAAGCCTAATGCCCTGAGTTCAAATCCCTGGACCCACATGGCAGTAGGAGAGACCTGACAACCGCAAACTGTTTTCTTACTTTCACGAATACCATGTATCCCGTTCCCCCTGACACACACTAAATAAATGTAAGAAAGAAAACGCATGTGTTTTCTCTAGATATAAGTCGTTTTACGGTGAGTCAGAAACCAGTGAAGGAGACAGGCATATGTCCGCATCCTAATTATGACTCTGGAAGACGGAATGGATGACCAAAGCAGTGATCAAGAAGACAATGCTTTCCTTAAGCTCACACAATCACTACAATCCTTAAACAGATTTCTGGAGCATGAGAGTGTGTTCCTGTGCGCGCGCACACGTGAACACCAGAGACTGGTGTTGGGTGTCCTCCCCTGATGCTTTGCACCTTACTTTTTTGAGCCAGTCTTTCACTGGACCTTGGACACACCAATGCTACACAGGCTAGCCAGCGAACCCAGGGGTCCTCCAGTCTCTACCTCCCGGCACTGGAAAATACAGATAGGCACCACCAAGCCAGCTTTTACACAGGTGCTGGGGACCCAAACTCGGGTCCTTGTGCTTGAGTGACAGCCACATTACCAAGAGAACCATCTCCCTGGCCCCTTACATTAGTTCTTCAGTGGGGATCAGTCACAGAAGTAACTACGTTCTCCATGCCAACACCGGTGAGAACCGAAGGAGCGTCTAGCCTCGAGAGACTCCCCTTCACTCCCCCTGGAGTCAGTTTCTCCTGATTGTATAGGAGGCGGTAATGGCCACACTATGCTTCATCAGACAGGTGAACTACTGGGTGGGTTTTGCTAGCTGCTTCAGCTACTAAGGGGGAAGGGCGGTGGTGGTGAGACAAAGCATGTTGATCCGAAAAGAAAACTATTTTCTAACCACTGGCCATTTGGATTTTGAGGATTACCTGCCAGGGCTGTCAGTGAGGGAAAATGAGGGAGTCTTTACAAGAGAACATTAATCCTACCATCCCTAAAAACCATCACCACCTCACCCCACCCCACCCCTGCAAGTCCTGCTTAGAGCAGTCACACGACTTGGAAGAGTTGGTTCTCTCCGTTCATCTTGTGGGTCCTTCGATGGACTCAGGCTTGGTGGCAGACAATCTCCCTAGCCCCAGGAGCAGCAACAATGCATACTATCTTCTGCCAGTGCTACTGATAGGTGACATAAAGCAGCCTACAACCTTAATCAAAACAACAAGCCGCCTCTACCTTTAGGGGTCAGAGGGCACAGCTACCTTGGGAAAGGAAGAAGAAACATAAAAGGGCCCATACAACAAAAGATGAATACCCCAGACCTCCCTAGCATGTTTACTAGGCTCTAGTCTCTGAGACCTTGTACCTGAGAACGAGACTATAAAAACAAAGGATCATGGGAACAGAAGGATGGCTCAGTGGTTGCTGCCAACCCTGATGACCCAAGGTAAATCCTTGGGACCCATATGGTAGAAAGAAGGAAATAACTCCGCAAAATTGTTCTCTGACCTCCGCATGTGCACTGTAGCACTTGCACACTTGTGTGCTCACACTCACGACCTCTCTTCTCACACGAGATGAAGGAATGTAACCTTTTTTAAAAAAAACAAAACAAAACAAAAGTTAACTTTAAAATGGTCACCAAGGACTAAGGACACCCTAGGCACAAAGTTCTTTGGGTGAATGGAGGGTACTGTATGTAGGTACGTATGTATTTTGATTCATTGGTTTCTGTAACACTGTGGGCATGTGGAGGTCTGAGGACAATTCTGTGGGCTAACCCTCTCTTTACACCTTTACTTACATGATTCAGGGATTAGGCTCGAGTTGTCAGTCTGGCATGGAAAGTAATTTTATCCACTGAGCCATCTTCATGGCTCCCTGGGGTTTTTTTGGTTTGTTTTTAGCTAGCTAATTAATTAATTAACATACTCTTTGTCTCTTTGAGACGAGGTCTCCTGTAGCCCAGGCTAGTCCAGAACTTGCTATGTAGCCAAGGGTGACCTTGAGCTTTTTGCTCCTTCTGCATCTACCTCCCAAGTATTGGGACTACAGGTGTGCACTACCATGGCCAGCCCAATGCTTTTGTAGTTATTCACCTCACCCGGTCTCCTGAAGGACACAGGGTTCCCCATCCAGTCACCAACTCTGGCTATAGTTCCCACATCAGCTGCGTGTCCGTCTCAGCCTGGAACTCCTTGCAGAGTCACAGGCCAAAGTTCACATCCCTACTCACTCTAAACCCTGCTCAGGCCCCTTGAAGAAGTGGCTGAAGGTAGCAGACGGCTCCTGCCTTTTTGACATCTATGACACTAAATCACTGTCAATGGGTATCAGAAGGTGACGCTCAGAGAGGAACAGCCATTGTTCACCACAGCTGTCTTGTGGCAAAAGCTGCCGCAGGATTTTTGCCCTTTCCAAGTGAATATTGTGAATCCCCCACAATTTTCAGGCTAAAATCATTTCTGATAGAGATTAAGAACGATTCCTAACAAATGGTTAAAACTTGCCTTAGCCTGGCTCAAGATACCATCTCGAGAAAATGTACATATTAAGCTATAATATATACATATATGTGTGTCATTCTTGACACAAAATAAATTTGGCAAGGGGAACACAGCTCCTTCCAGTGGCCACTTAGAGGCAGAATTAGGGGACCAGAGCTGTGGTAGACCTGCAGACAGTAGAGTCCTTGCAACTTGCTGGGATCTGGCAGGTGGTCAATATCTGCTGAGGTTGTCCTGAGATAGAGCAGGGCAATCCCTGTGCAGCCTGAACCTGCTGCATATAACACAAATGAGGACATCTCACCCCTGGCCTGTTGGAGGCGTGCAGGAGTCAAGCTTGTGAGGCAGGAGCTTGGACAGCATGAACCATATGGAGAAGCCATAATTCAGGGGAGCGACATGATGTCATAGAACTGCTCCCATTAAGCCAATAGGCATGTTTACACACTTTTAGGGTCTGTTAGAATTTCTCCCACTTCAAGTTAAAATGAGGTTCATTTCAATCAAAATCAGGGGCTCCTCATTGGTAGAGTGGCAACTGGCTCTGGGCAGCTGCCAGACAGAAGGGCAAGGGAGAGTTCCAGGCAGGCAGGGAGCTGATTGTCTCTCCAAGGGATTCTTGCTTTTGATAACGTGCCTCCTCTTAAAGCAGTGAGCAGGTTAAAAATGTACTCACTTGCTCTCTGGACAAGTGCTAACACAAGCAACGGGTGTGCTGGGAAAGGCCTCTGCTTACCTCTGGCTCCGGCTGTGAGCTGTGTTCCTCTTCTGAGTTCGGTAGGATCGCCCATGTTATGTTGGCACTGGCCGAGGGCAGAGAGCCAAGGGTCCCATTTTTCAGTTGGTCTGTGGAATGTGACGTGGGTCCATGCCATCCCAGGATGGTCTCTGAAATAAAAAGCTAAAGTGACGACAGATAGCCTCCAAAGCAAACACTTAGAGCCTGCGAAATATCCGACCTCAACATGTGAGGGGACCCTTGTGACATAGGCCCCGGGTCATACATGGCAGGGTTTGTTTTGAAGGAGGTACCTGACTGTGCATATAAGAGATATTTTCCTAGTATCAGGACTAGGGTCATCACAGACTGGGAAGACACAACTGTTAAGTCTCTTTCTCACTTTGACTTTTTCTTTTTCATGGCTTCTCAGTGAACCTGGAGCTTACCAAATTCAGCGAGGCTGGATGAATGAACACCAGGAATCCACCTGTCTCCATCTCCTCAGAGCGGGCATTACAGATACACACTGCTGCACCCACCCAGCTCTTTACGTGGGTGTCTAGCTCAGACCCCGGTCCTTACACTAGTGTGGCAAGCACTTGACCAGAGTCACCCCCAAACACTGCATTTCACTAGCATCAGAGAATTGATGGTTATTTTTAACCTGCAAAAATAATTTATAATATTTTATATTAAAGACCGAGTCATAGCATCAGATATAGGCTGCTCAAAATGTAGTCTGTTGTTTATTATTCACAGCTCAGGAAAGATGTTCAGTTTACAGTGTGGGCACAAACAGCTGCTCCTATTGCCAGATGTGGCCAGCTGCAGTGGATATTTAAAAGGTTCATCCTGATGGGCCAAAATGCCCGGTCCATTCTAGCGAGAAATAATTCTTACAAGTAGCAGCCTGCTAAGCCGAGAGCATTTTTCTGATCTTCCTTTGATCCTCACTGTGAGAGGAGAAAGATTTTCTCCTCCAATATGATTTTATAGTCTTATTACCACCATGGAATATCTTTGAACTTATTAATTACAGGTGACTTTCTTTACCCCAATCCGGCAAGATGGATAAATGAATCGTTTAGCTCTCTTCTAGACTCAGTTCCCTACCTATGAGCAGGGATAAATGATGGGAGAAAACATGGGCTGGGGGAGGGGCTCACGCATCCTTCCGGTCTCAGGTGTGCCACTCTCAAAGCAGCCCTGTCTGTCAGCGTCCTTTCTGAACTTGCTCAGAGAAAAATCCAGAAGTGGCCTAAACCTTTAGCATCTGAGAGAATCTGATTGGTGGACATAAAATAAGATGGCAGCAAAAATGGGTCTGTGTGTGTGTGTGTGTGTGTGTGTGAGAGAGAGAGAGAGAGAGACAGAGACAGAGACAGAGAGAGAGAATGTGTATGTGGGTGTACATGTGTGTATGTGTGTGAGTGTATGTGTGTATGTGTGTGTGCAAATGTGTATATGTGCGTTGTGTGAGTATGTGTATGTATGTGTAGATGTATATTGTAAGTGTGTGTATGTGTGTGAGTGTGTGTGTGTGTATTGTACGGGTGTATGCATGTGTGTATGTGTGTGTATGTGAGTTGCTGAGTGTGGTATTATCCAAACGAGCACACTTGTACGTCAAAATTTCTCTTCTCGATGTGATGCTCAATACTTCTCCATACATACATACATATGTAGGAGACAACATGACTCTGCTGCTTAAACCCCAATTGAAGTAAAATGTAAACCCAGAGACCTTCTCAGCCCAAGAGCTGACAGGTTCCCCTCTCCTGTCCCTGTACATCTCAGCCTCACTAACATTGACCCACGTTCATTACCACCTCAGTGCCTTTGCACATGCCATGCCTTCTTCCCAGATTCTGCTCCCCTAAACCTCTTCTGCAGAGATGGATAAGTTAGGTTAGCTAAGCATCACGTGCTCAGAAGCCTCCCGTGAAGTCCCTAGTGTGAGGCTGGAAATGATGTCCACACATGCATGCAGACTAGAAATGGTGCGCACACATGCATGCAGCGGCCAGAGGAAACCACTGGCTGCCAGTCCTCAGGTGCTGCCACCTTGTGTTTTAAGACAGTGTCTCTCTCATTTGGCCTGGAAGTTGCTGACTGAACTAGCCTGGTTGGCCAGCCCCGGATCCCTCCTGTTTCTACCTCCTCAGTCCAATGCTGGGATTACAAATGCATGAAACCCATGGCACCAGGGCTCCTCCACCTTTCTTTTTAGCATGAGTTTGAACACTGAACGTGGGTCCTCAGGCTTACATGGCAAGCACAGAGCCATTTCCCAGTCCCTGACTGACTGTTTTCTTTATGGAAAAAATTGCCACTCAAGAACTTTTGTTTTGACTGATTAGAGGGCTCACCTATCTGAAATACACCTCGAGGTTAGCCCATAGCTTTTCCTACCTATCTTACTGACTGATGGGCATGATTGCACTTCTATCTCACCTTAAAACCATAAAATAAAAGCTGCAGTGGGCAGCTTTACCAGAAGAAGGGAGCAGTCAGAAAAGGCAGGCGCTGAGTGGAAGAAGAGGAGAAAAGGGAAGTGGATGTCCAGAAAAGCCCAGAATAGCTGTGAGCATCACCTTTAACCATTTCCAGTGGGACATGCTGAACAACAACACTTTCCAGGAATCTTGGGAAGAGAATGTTCTGGAACATGAGAGAGGGAACGTGGACCGATTGCCTTCTACTCCAGCTTTCCCGTTACCTGCCTTGCTTTAGTCCTCATTCAGTCACCGTCCTGACAGAAGTAGCGCTAGCACCCCATTTCCCAAGCCTACACTTCATGCCCAGTAGGCTGGAAAGGTTCAGCTCTGACTTGGAAGCACACTGAGTGGTTACCCCTGCTTGGAGCTGGATCTCCACTCCCTCAACAGTAAGCCTGGAAGTAAGTAACCAAAAAGAAAGAGAACAAAGTCCTTTGAACCCCCAGTCCCTTCAAGCTTCAATTCTCCAATTCTCCTCCATGCTGGGAACCCAAGTGCAGTCCCAGCTCCAAGCTCCGGGCCTGGGTCTGCTTGCTTTTTATATAGATCTAGGCTGGGGAAAACAGACTCTCAGCCTCTCCCAACCAGGCACATGTCCCCATTGAGCTGCTGCCGAGGAATGGGCAGGAATGTGGAGAGAGCTGCGCGCTTCAAACCTTGACGGAAAAGCTCAATCACTTTATTATCCCTCATTGAAAACCTCTGTAAAAAAACATTAAAGATGCCCCCAGCCCTTGAGACAGGCCAGGGAGTCAGGCTGCACAGAAGGGAGCAGGTGCATCTTAAAGTATGCTCAGGACAAAAAATGGACCAGAGCGTGACATCTGTAGACAAAGGCACCCCAGCCAACCAGCTTCCCAGAAGACACCCGGAAACCTTACAGGAGATGAACGTCTAAGAGAGATCACAAGGGTCAGGGGTAGATATCAGTAGAGTGCTTGCCTAGCAAGCATGAAGCCCTGGGTTCAGTTCCCAGCACTGCATAAAGTGTGGTGCTTCTATTCCCGGTGATTGGGAGGTAGAGGCAAGAAGACCAGAAGTGTAAGGTCCTTGGCCACATATGAGAGTCTGTCTTTAACATTCAAGTTGGGAGAGAAAGTAAAAAGAGAGAGGGGTGGACAGAGAGGCAGGAAAGGAGAGGGTATGGGCAGGAATTTGACACTGGGCTAGGACATAGAAGTAGGCTCAAGATGAATACAGCTGAGGAATGTGTTCTTTGTATCTTGATGGTTTTTGTTAAGACCCTGGGTACAGTAAACGTGGGACCTTTACTTGGGCCTTGTTTGTTCCCTGACTACTCTGTTTATGCCTTAGAACTGAACTTATTCTTTGCAGGTACCTAGAATGATATAAAAGCAGACTGGAAAAAAAATAAACCGGCTTCAGCCTCAGCACTGGCTGGAGTCATGTTCGAGTGTTGTCTGATTGTCTTTTTCCTCAGCACTGGCTGGAGCCCTGTTCGAGTGTTGTCTGATTGTCTTTTTCTTTGTTTACTCTTCCCTCACTCCCTCGAGACCCTGATGAACAAACAACAACAACAACAACAGCAGAATCAAAAAGCCAAAGCATGGGTAAATCAGAATTATCCGGGTTTGCTGAACTGCAGGCACGGCAGCTACGAAAACTCTGAGCAGTTTTGCCTCCATCTTGGCCTTCCTTAGACATAAGCACATCTTCATCAGTGTATGTCAGGCTTCTGTAGCTCTGCCAACCGGGCAGGCCCCAAGATGGTGAGCAAACACACTTTGTAACTCTTACTCTGGTCTGTGAAGACCTGGATGTAACAGGAGACTCTGTTTCTCTCCGGAATGTGGTACACATGTAAACCCCGCGTGTTCATTGTTTTAGAAACTGTTGGAAGGAACGTGTAAGTTTAGAGTTGGGAGCCAAGGAGACAAGCTACCTGTCAAAATTAAGGCTCCCACTAATCCAGTCGTGTATGACAGTACAGTGGCGAACGAAGATGCCTTCCGACTTTGGGCAAGTTTTTTGACAAAATGATCGAGAAGGATGGGTGGGGGTGGGGAGACAGCTCAGTGGATAAAGTGCCTGCTGTGCAATCTTGAAGGATGAGTCTGACCTCTAGCACCCACAACAAAATTAGAAAGCAAGTAGGCTCATGAGCTTGAGCTTGTGCTCCAAGTGTCGGGAGGGCAGACATAGGTGGGTCCTCAGCCACCCTGTCCTGACAATCTAGTCTACCATTCTTTTTTTAAAAAAGATTTATTTTTAATTATGTGTGTGTGTGTATGTGGCACAGGAGGGAGGGGTGTGGTGAATACATGCACATGAGTGTAGGTGTCTATGGAGGCCAGAGGGGACAACAGATTCCCTGAGGCTGGAATTACAGTCAGCCGTGTGCCAACTGATGTGGGTGCTAGGAACCTAGCTCTACCAAGTGCTCTTAACCCTGAGCCATCTCTACACACACACACACACCCAATACTATTCTTATAAACTTTCTGAAGCCTGAAATCATTTATTTATTCGGTTTGGGGTTTGGTTTGTCTTGAGACGGAGTATTGAACCATCTCCCCTCAAGTTATTTTTGTCTTTAGCATTGAATTTAACCTCCAGTGATGTCTTCCCGCCTGCTTGCTACTTACTCCTCAGATAGGACTGAATTCTCTTGGAGCCCTATGTTCCTACTTCTGGCTTTGGAAAAGAGGAACTAACAATGTTTCTGGAATGTTCTTCAGCAAAATCCTCCCACATGACCAGCCCCCATGGGAGGCCTGCCTGACACTGTCCCTAGAGGGACTTGCACAAATCTATCCTTTAGAGGGAGTGAACAGGACAGAGAGGAGAGGTCACATGTAGTGTCTGTCATCTGTCGTGGCTGCTAAAACCGTTGAGGATGGACGTCATGGATACACTGGGTGAAGGGCACTCAGTGACAGCTCTGAAAGGTGGCATGCTGAGGACGGGAGTCACAGACAGAATAAAGCATCAGGGCCACTTGTCAGCCTGTGGATACACATTGAGTGTATTGTTATAGGTACACTACTAGAGAGGAGGAAGGGAGACCTAACTGGACCAAAGGGTAGCTGGGTAGACAGAGAAAATGTAGGGCATGGTGGTCCATACCTATGACTGCCGCCCTAAGAATGCTGAGGCAGGAGGATCACCATAAGATCAAGGCTAGCCCAGGCTACATAGTGAGTTCAAAGCCACCCTGGACTACACAGTAACATCCTATCTCAGGCAACTGAGAATGAATGAATGGGAGGGATAGGAGGCACACACATGTAACCAGGATGAATGGATGGGATGAGATGCACACATGTAGTTACACATGTGTGATGAAGACAACACACCTCTCAACTAGACCAGCTCGGAGGCTGGGAGCACAGCACTCACCGGAGGCTCCTGGCTTGTGGCTGGGTGGGCCGGCCTGACGCACACTCTGCTGGAGCAGGGTGAGGCACTCCCCAAGGCAGCTGAGGGTGGCGGCAGAGGTAGCCTTCAGGAGAAGCAGGTCTTGGTCCAAGGCAGTGAGGGGGCCTGAGCCTGGCAGGGACTCAATGGCATGCACGAGGTTCTTCTGCTGACCTTCCACCTGGTTCATCATCTAGAAAAGAAGGACATGGAGATGGAAGGAGGTTTCTTCTCACGAGGCTCCAAGCCTGCATGGAGCCTTGGAGCTGGACGGAAGCAGTGGGCTCTGCCTACAAGGTGCTCTATGCGTGCTTGGCCTTCAAGGTGCCTGTGTCTAGATCATACCATGTCAGTTTTATACCCCAAACACTGACCCAAAGAGAATGTTCGAATGCCATCAGAGCTCAAAGGGATGGCAGCAGGACTATCAGGTAGTTCTTTACAGCAATTTAGGAAATAAGTCAATAGTAAATATAATACAAACCACACTGGGGAAATAGCTCAGTTGGTAGAGTCCTTGCCTGACATACACAAAGTTCTAGGTTCAATCCACAGTGCCACATAAAACAAGGCTCAGTGTTGCATGCCTGTAATCCCAGCACTAGGAAGGTAAAGGGTTAGAAGTTCAAGGCCATTCTCGGCTACGGGGTGAGTTCAAAGCCTGCCTAAGCTATGAGATGCCTTTAAAGAAAATGCAGATCTTTGCAACCCTCCTCAACACTCTGTTTCCACGGAGGGCTCTCCCTCTGAGCAGAGTGGAATTAGGAGCTGAGGTGAGAAGAGTCATGGTAAAGCCACTGCCACACCATCCTACTCTACAAACTGACTGCATAGGACACAATTTTCTGTCGCCATGGAAGACACGGGGAAGAAGAGGACAGCCAGGAATAGTAGACTCGGCCCATGACAGATCTTCAGGAACTCTGCTCGTGGCCTGCTTATCACAAGGCAAACAGCAGCCTTACTGTGTCTCTGAATGGCATATCAAGGAGAAAGCACTCCACAGGGAGCTAGCGGAGGACTCAACGGTTATCTTGTGCCATTTGGGCCCCTTGTGTTTTACAGCTTGTCACGTTAAATAGGATGATGCCCATAAAGTGCTAAGCACCACGTCTAAAGGATAATTAGTCATTCCAAGAAGAGGGTGAGAGAGAGTGGCAGCCCAAGGTCATGGGGCCGCTGACACAGAGCCAGCCAGTGCCAGTGCTGTGGACACTGGCCCATTGCTCTTTGGGCTTTTCCACAAAACCTGTTCTCAGCTTGCAGTGGCATTCCCTACTCCGTCCCTATCAGTCCCGGAGGATTCCTGTCACCAGCATGATGGGTCCAGCTGGAAAGAAGTACTGATGCAGGGGCTCTGGACCTGGACCCACCACTCTCTGGTGTTATGTTTCCATGGACTCATGAGGTTGAACACTTGGTCCCCAACTGGTGGTACTGTTACAGGATTTGGGGAAGCCTTCTGGAGGAGGGCCCCAGTTGGAAGGAGTAAATCATTAGGGTGTGGGCCTGGGGATGGGGTGTATAGACCATTCTGCTTCTGGTTCTCTGAAAGGTAAGCAAATGGTTGTCATCGACCCCACTGCCACACAGCTGTCCCCATGTCCTCACTGGCATCATGGACTCCTCACACTATGAGCTAAAATGAACCTCTCTTCCCTTAAGTTGCTTCTTGTCAGATATTTTGACACAAAGAAAAGTGGCAAATATGCCAAGCAGGGCTCCCTGCCATGTTTGCTTTGAAAACAAATATTATTTTCTATTATTTGTGTAGTCATGTGCTTTAACAAACAAAGCAAAGCAAAACAAAACAAAACAAAACAAAAGAACCCAAAACTCATCTGGGCTGGGGAGATAGTCTAGTGCGTGTTGAACAAGCTTGAGGACCTAGGTTTGACTCCTAGAAGCCACATCAATAAGTGAGTCCTTGTAACCACAGGAAGATCAATCCCTAGGGCAGGTTGGCCAGCTAGCCCAGGCTAACCAGCAAGCCTAATGTTCAGTGAGAGACCCTGTCTCAAAAAGTATGGTTGCCAGATTAAGGAAGATACCTAGTGTTGACCTTCAGCCTACACACACACACACACACACACACACACACACACACAGCACACACACAGGCACGCACACACACAGGCACACACACATACAGGCACACACACAGAGCACACACACACACAGCACACAGCACACACACACACACACATCACACATGCACACACACACAGCCCACAGGCACATACACACAGGCACACATACACAGGCACACACACACAGGCACACACGCACACAGCACACTCACACAGCACACGCGCACATACACGCGACACACACACACACACACGGCACACACACACAGAGCACACACACAGGCACACACACAGGCGCACACACACACAGCACACATACACACAGCACACACACACACATATACATACACACACAGGCACACACGCACACAGGCACACAGGCGCACACACGCACACACGCACACAGCACATTCTTTCTCTCTCCTCCCCCATCCATTTCAATTTCACGAGATACTGTTCTTAATCATCCATGTTCATAAAAACACTACAGAGATACAGAGACCCCCCTCTCCCACTTTACTGTGCACACCCATAATCTGTTGTGCAGCTTGGTCTCTGCAGCTTCCAGAGGCTGTACCAGCCGTTCTGCTCACTGGCACAGCACCTGAGACAATGCAGGGTTCAGCTGGCTCCTTTCTCTGTCTCCTCCAGACAGCTTCGTGAATCAATTTAAGTAAAATTATAACCCAGGGCTGAGGGTGCAGTTCTGGGGAGATAATGGAGGTGACAGAGCACTTGCCTAGCATGCACAAAGCCCTGGGTTCGATCCCAGTACCATGTGAATTGAGTGTACCCTTGCACACCTAGACCCCAGCACTCAGGAGGTGGAGGCAGGAGCTGAGGGTCAATCTCAGTCACATCAAAAATTCAAAGCCAGACAAGGCAACCAAAGACCATCTTAGAAAAAGGAAAAGAATTACAACTCTGGCTGAAGTCCTTGCACTCCGACCCTCCTCCGCAGCTTGAGCTTCTGAAGCCTTTATCCCTTCCAACTGCATGTGTTTGCTCTGCTCAGTGACACTGTGGATGGGGACCACTGTCTGCACTGTGCACCGACAAATCCCAGATGCAGATGGAAAAACTGAATCCCAATGCTGATGTTCTCTCAGCGAAGTGCAGGGGGATTTATTCAGGACCTAACGTTTAGAGAAACCACCATGCTCAACAAGCAAACAGGGCTTTGCCCTTCCAAGTCCTTTACTTCACTAAGAAATAATATCTTTTATCAGTTTCGGCTTGCCAAGAAATACCACCAACTGGCTAAGTTTAATTTCAAACAAGATAAAATATCTAAGTGTCCACTGACAGCCAACTCTGTGTATATCTGCTAACAGAGAAAACTGAATTTTATACTATTTGTAGGACTCAGCACTTTCTCAAAATTCTCACCACAAAACTTAGTCTTGCAAAAACGATGCACCCCCCCTCAAAGAACATAATGATGAAAGTCATAATCAATTGTGCTTTTACTATTATGAATGGTACTATAAAGCTTAACTACAACAAAAAAAAGGTAAGCAAGATAGAGCTGCTAACTGATATGGAATATTCTCAGTTTTAATCAACAAAGAGACCCATACTCCAATTATATTCTGCAGTATGAGTATTTGCTATTCTGCAAGCATAAACTATTATGTAAATCCTAGGTAATAAAAGCACAGAACAGGCTTATGGGATAGCCTATTCTACTGCCACAGAAGCCTGTGCCCAGAGATGGAGCTGCACATCAGCCAAGAGCCAGTACCAGAGGCGGGGAGACCTTTGGCAGGGGTACTTGGAAGCGGTGTTGAGAGGCTGTGTTTACCGATAGATCCTGGGACCCAGTGGGAGAGGGCTGGGGTGGACCTAATGGTTTAAATGTCAACAGCGCCCCCTGGAGCAACTCTATGCCTGGTATAAGGCATCTTACTGGCTTTAGTCACCTTTCTCAGTAAACTGAACACTGAAAATAACCAGAAGGAAACTCCAGTTCCAGAGATGTGGCGCCCCCTTCTGGCCGCCATGGGCACTGCACACACAGCACACAGACAAAACATGCAGGGGGAAACACCCACACACAGAAAAGAAAACCCAGGGGTAGTGAGGTGGCTTAGTGGGTAAGGGCTTATCAGGACCTTCATGGTGGGAAAAGAGAACCGACTCCTACAAGTTACCTTCTGACCTCCCTGTGTAAGTCAAGTCACACACACACACCACACATACCACACTCGGAACACACACACAAAAAACACACACACACATACACAACACACATAACACACACCCACACCCATACACACCACACACACAACACATATATACACACCATACACACACACATCCCACACCCCCATACACCCACACACATACCATAGGCACACTCCCCCCCCACACTCCCCCCACACACACACACCCCCCACATCCCCTTTTTTTTTTTTTTTTAAAGAACAAACCAAGTACAAATTTCAACTTATTCTGGCATTTGGCTTCTTAAAGGCATCACCAATCTGTAACACAGGCACAAAAATGGATCCCAAACTAAATGTCAAAGGCACAGATATAGGTCAGGCTGCGCTTCCCAGATAACCCACTTCACAGGAAGTGGGGAACCCCTGGCCAGTTTCCATAGCACTTGGAGAGGTAATGTGCAGTACAGAAACAAATCAGGGGAGTCAGCGCTAACGGGGTCATCGGCTGCATGGAAACATAAGGTGCAGAGACCAAGAACACTGCACAGTAGCCCAAACCCACAAGTTTAAAGCCTCCTTGAAAGAGCTGAAGCAAGCTTTGGAGGGGGATGGGTGAACAGGGGCCTCCTCTGTCCCTGCTTCTGGCATTTCTCAACTGCGGGTCTTCACAATGGCTGTCGAGGTGTCTGCAAAGGCCAGTGCCAACAAGGTCGGCCATCCATCCCTTATGTAACACAGATCACTGTGCCTCATGACCACAGAACTATCCTAGATCAGGAGCCACAGCTAGACTGCATGCTTTGGTTGGCAGAGCCTACACGGGCTGCCTGGGGCCTTCTGTAACTCAATCTACTCTGCTCGGAAGTAGACGGGACAACCCACACCATCGACAAAGTGGCTTTATTGGGCATTTGTCCCTAATTCTCTGAGCCACTGCTAAGTCTCCACTTTTGGTCCAAGTGGTACCTGGGGTGTTATTCTTGTTTACCAGAGCCTTGGAGTTAAGCAACCTAACTCCATCTTTGATGGCCAAAAAAAATTCCACTGTGTGTGCACACACATGTGGTGTGTGCATACATGTGTGTGTGTGTGTCTGGTGTGTGTTGTATGTGTAGTGAGTGTGTGTGTGGTATGTGGTGTATATGTGCATGTGTATAGTGTGTGTGCATGTGTATGTGGTGTGTGTTTTGTGTATTGTGTGTATGTTGTGTGTGCATGTGTGTGGTGTGTGTTTTGTGTATCGTGTGTGTGGTATGTGTGTATGTGAGTGTGTGTGCATGTGTGTGTTGTGTGTTTTGT
>JADRCH010000034.1:4593298-4633524 GCA_019843965.1 Rhynchomys soricoides
AGAAGACACCTGGAGCTCCAGGTGACACAGCTGGACATTACCAGAGAAAACAGAAGACCACACCTTTGCTCTCTACACTTTCCCTATTCGTCCTGCCTCTGGGATCTTGCTCTGAACTCTCAAGGCTCCTGGGTCCTCATGACTTGTGTAGAAACCATCCAGTCAGGACACACAGAGTGTAGTGTGGGAGATACGCAGTTTATAGTAGAGCAGAGGAATGCATTCACCGGCCAGAGATCACTGTGCTGATCTGTATATTAGAAAGGCTTTACCCTGCTCCTAGAGCCTCTGAGACTGGCAGGCCACTCCTTCTGGGAAGTGTTTTCTTGTGCAGGTGATTGGCAATCCCATTTGGATTACCTCATGGGAGGGGCTGTCAGAACGGGCTTTTGGTTTAGCTTGGCTTTTGTTTTCTGAGACAAGGTTTTGTGCACCCCCACTTGGCCTCAGACTCAGTGACCAGTTAATGATGACCTTGAATTTCTGATCCTGTTCCCTCCCCCTCCCAATTGCTGGCATCACAGACCTTTGCCAGCCCAGTGGTTTCAGGTGGTGCTGGGGAGCAGATCCAGGGACTCAGGCATGGTAGGCAGGCACTCAACCAACCAAGCTACTTTTCTAGCCCCAGACAGTCATTTTATGTGGTGGTAGGTAGGTTGGTTGGTTGGTTGGTTGGTTGGTTTAGATATTTAACTATTAATGAATTTCCAGACAGTTCAAAATGTTATGTGTCTACCCAGGGCCACAGTTAAAACTTGGGTCTCATATTTTGACCAGTAATTAATATTCAACCAGTCCCTGCCTGGTTTTACAGCTACTGATTCTGAGGGGGAGGGCTATCTGCAGTGACCCTCTGCCCTGGCCACAAGGAATATGCAGATAATGCAAGAGAATCCTATCTCACTGTCAGGGGCCACACAGGACAGGCTGCTCCAACTGCCCAGGCCCCACAGCTCTCTCGCACACTCCATCTGGGCTCAGCCACTTGGGGGGAAGCATCGGCAGCTTTCTCACTGGCTAACTCATCCTGAGCAGGAGGACACCCCTGGGAGACAACAACCCCCCTCTGGCAAAAGCTGTGGACAAGAAACCTGGCCACACATAAATCCTGGTCACAGGGCACAGAGACACTCAGCAAACAGTCCTGACGTCAGTATCCATGTGTGACGTTTCTCCCTGCCAAGTAAAACCGAAAACCCTCAAAGGTTCACCGCCCTCAGCCCTGGTGTGAACATGAGAATTCTCCTTACAGCATCTTACAGAACGAGCTTCCACGAGCCAAAGGTAAACGTGTGTGAGAACCTTTCCCACATCTCTTCTCTCTTGTACACACATAACCAACCAGCCAAGCTCGGAGGCACTGAGTGTCCTGATAGCCTACTGCGTTCATTACCCACTTTTCTCAGTGCTATAACAAACCAATGCAGGTGCTGCCTTCTGTGTCTTAGCCCCACCTCATGGGATTATGCAGCTCACATCTGAGATGAGTCTTCCTCAGTTACATTAACCTCTCCAGAAACACCTACAGACCCAGAGGAAGGTGTGTCTCCTAGAGGATTCCAAACCCAGTCAGGTTGACATCAAACACGGACTTTCACAGTTCATTTCCAGGAAAGTATTTTATTTTATTTTTCAAAAAGAATAGGATGCCTCTGAGATTCCCTAAAGAAAAAACTTCCACATCATATTTCAGTTCGAGCTGGATGTCCTGCTCTGGTCTGGAATCCCAACACTCAGGAGCCCGAGGCAGAAGGATTGCTGTGAGTTCAAGGCTAGTGACACAGTGAGACCCTCTTCTCAAAACAAGAGCAAAGAGTCTAACCTCTGCTGCTGGCAGAACAGGGCCTGAAGTCAGTCTAGCTAATGTCTGCTACTTGCCTTTGAAGTTTAATTACTGTGTTTGGTTGAGATATTCCACCCTACCCAGAGGTACACAAAAGAGCGTGTCTATCTCATAGTTCTCCTTCCCAGCTGAACCGAATCTCACGCCTGCCAATTACTTTCAAGATGAAAATCATCTTGAATAGGTGCTCCAAGGAGGGAAGAAGTAGATCAGACAGGAACCTCACCCTCTGGGCAAATCCTTGACAGCTTCAACACCTTGACAGATGACACCCTGGAGAGACAGATGCATTTATCAGGAATCTGCTTCCTGAATCTGAAGGGGGCAGTTGTATTCAGGGATAAGCCACTAGTAATTAATATTTGCTGTGTCCCCAATGGACCTGCAGTTACATTTCACAAGAGAAAGAACATGAATTGCTCACACCAACTGCTTACAGCATAATCCTTGAGGTGCTCAAAGATATAACAACCATAATCTACGGCACATGGTGCCTGGCAGGACCTCCCACCCTTTGCAGGGGTGGAAATGGGCTGGAACTCAGAATCCAAATCCATTCTCACTCCTTCCCCATGTCCGCACAGACAAGACAAAACAAAACAGTCATAAAACTCGCAAGTGAAGAAAGGAAATACCATCTCGGTTTTGGAGATGAACAGGGGTGGGGTTGGGGTTGGCTTTCTGGGGCCATCTGAAGACTAAGAACTTCGGGATTTGGGAAACAAGGTTTCATATTTTCCATGAAGAAAGAGTAAAAACCCAGTCATATTAGCTCAAAAAGCAGAAAAACTACTGATGGTGATCAGAAAGAGCTGCCAAATATCTAGCAGGGATGGGCTCCCCAATCCTCTCCTTCAGAGACATAACTATCTGGTCCTCCATCCTTCATCTCCATGTCCTCTGCTCTCTCCCTCCCTTCTATGTTCATGGGCCCCCTCCACCTCCTCCACCGCTGGTACCAACAAGGCCAGCCCTGGAGACACACCCACCCAGTTATGTGGCTTGGTTCCTCCTCTCCCCTCAGGGAAGATGCTCATGCTGCTCCAGTCATCTGATACTGAGCGAGTACACTGGGAAGAGTGGTCATGTGACAGAGCACACAGTTATTACCCCTTCAATCTAGAGTCTCTCCTATCTGTGGTTTTTTGTTTGTTTATGGGTTTTTGTTTGTGTTTGGTTTTGTTGTGGTTGTTTTGGTTTTTGTTTGGGTTCGTCAGAAGCATACATTACTTATGGGTTTTTTTGTTTGTTTGTTTTTTTACTCTGTGTATGTGCGAGTGTATGTGTTCATGTGCAGGTGCACGTGATTGTATGTACACACACATACGCACATAGAGGCCAGAGGTTGATGGCAGATGTCTTTCTCATGCTCTCTCTATTATTTTTTGAGACAGGGTTCTTCACTGGTTCAGCTAGACTGGCTGTCACCTGGGCTCCAGGGTCTGCCTGTCTCCATACCCCCAGCACCTGGGCTCCAGGGGCTGCCTGTCCCCATACCCCCAGCACCTGGGCTCCAGGAGCTGCCTGTCCCCATACCCCCAGCACTTGGGCTCCAGGGGCTGCCTGTCCCCATACCCCCAGCACTTGGGCTCCAGGGGCTGCCTGTCCCCATACCCCCAGCACTTGGGCTCCAGGGTCTTCCTGTCTCCATACCCCACGCTTGAGCACCAAGCACTTTAATTACAGCTTTCTACCCAGGTTGAGTATTTTCATTTTAAATATTTATCTACTAATCAATAAGAACAGCAAGATAACAAAATAAATAGGTGACATGATTTTCTTCGCACTAATGATTTTTTAATTGTATTTATTATTCCCACGCATATGTTCAGAGGATCCTGGAGTTGCTGAGGTACACACACGGGAAGAGGACAACTCTGCAGAAATGGCTCTTTCCTCCCATATTTTATGTGCTGTCTTACTGTTCTGTTGCTGTGATAAATCACCATGCCCAAGGCAACTTATAGAAGAAAGTGTTTACTTGAGCTTATGGTTTCATAGGGTTAGAGTCCATGACGGCAGAGCAAAGGCACAGAGGCAGGAACAGAGGAGAGCTCACATCTTGATCCATAAGCAGGAGGCAGAGGGCACACTGGAAACCACTCCAGATTCTTAAAACCTCGAAGTTCAGGCCCAGTGACACACCTCCTCCAGAAAGGCCACACCTCCAAATCCTTCCTAAACAGTTCCAAGACCTGGGGACCAAGTATTCAAACAAGTAGGGTTGGCTGGGGACACTCTCATTCTGACCGTCACACACAGGTTCCAGGAATTTAACTTAGGTCTCCAGGCTTGTACAGCAAGCCAACTCACCAGCCTCAATGATGACGTTTAACTCAATTTAGAATTCACAAAATATAATAATGATTTGCATGGGTGGGTGGGAGGGGGAGGAGAAGAGGAGACAGGATCTCTCTGTTGTCCCAACTGGCCTTAAACTCCTGGCTCCCAGGACACTTCCATTTCAGTTCCTGAGCAGGTGAGCTTCCTGGTGAATGGCATTGTGTCTGGCTTCGAATAGCTGGGCTTGAGTCAACCAGAACATCCCTTAAACTTTGTCAGAAACAATAATTCAGATAACGAGGCATTTCCCTATACCAATGCCAGTGTGACATGAGTCTCAGGGCTACACGGTTTCCAGTCAGAGGATCCCAGGATGTACTAACTAGTGACTGACACAGGCCTCTGGTGAACGCACTCACCAGCCCAGAGCACACCGCCTCTCCCTGTCATTTTACAGTACAGACTCATAACCGGAAGCCAGTAGGACTTCTCAGGGGTAAACAGAGTGAAGGGAAAGGGCTCAGTATATCCTTTCCTCTGGCGATCTAAGGTCTAGAAAACAACTCCTGTCTGCTCCTTCCCATTAAGTCCACTTCAATTAACTTCGTGAAAATTTAAATCACCACAAGGAGCTCTGGCTTTTGTCTTCTCAGGAGGCAATTCTCCTTCAAGCTCTCTCTGGCTCCCTCATGCAGTGGTGATTAAGACAGCTCATAGGGTCACAGGAATAAATTTCTTCTCCCCTTTGTGACTATCACTAAACAAGTGAAAAAGACAGCACCTGGCCAGAAAGCTCAGAATGGGAAAAATTAAACCTAAAGGAGGTTTCACTGTCTCTGCCCACTCTGAGCACGCCATCACTAGCTTGATGTCAGCTCTCTTCTGTTTCCCTCTCACCATGTCGACCTCACTCCCTCAGGCCAGTGTCTCCCAGGTCGGGCTCCTGAAGGCTCCATGAAGCCTTCTTCACTTCTGGAATCCCGTCAGCCTTCCCTGTGTCTGCTTTCCCATGTGCAGGTCTGAAATCACAATGCCCCAGACTCTCAGAGCTCCTGCACCCCCTACTGTACTTGGGGTGTACACAGAAGGTCTGTTTTCTTGGCACTCAGCTGGTACAGGGTCATGCCATTCCAGCCCCCAAGGAGTCCTAAAGACTCATGCTTAAGGCTTTAGATTCTGTCTACCCCAGAGATGATGGTCTTTGTCAGTGATTATTTTTGTATCAATGGTTGGAGCTAATTGTAGCTAATCATGGCATTTGCAATAGAAAAATGCATTTCCTTTCTGGTCCAGAAAATATTCAAATCATCCTCCTGACTCGCCAGGGTTCTGTTAACTCGCCACCTTTAAATGAAGCTTTTATGAATACCGACATTAACTATTCTTCAGCTGTTTTTCCTCCGGTTCCCAACTGCAGGGTAAACACCTACTGGAATTCTGTCCCCACTACAATGGAGAGATATATCTCCCTCTGGGGATAAATTGGCTTTATTTTCAGTGGGTCAGGCAGAGTGAAGGCACATGGTTCTCGTCTTAGGCAGCTGGCTCTGTCCCTCGCCCTGTGTCCCATACCAATGCATCAAACCCCATAATACTGCATCCAAAATCCAAAAGGGGCGGTTCCCGGAGTAAACACAGTTTGTATGTTACTCTCAGTGGAAACAAATGCCAGATTTTAACAAAGTTGCCTTTATTTAAGGGGCATCTCCTCTGCCTTCACATGAGTAGCTAATAGGCCCTCTGAAAAGTCTGGTTCATCATCTTAAAAGCAATGGCCATCTTGCCTTCTCCAGCACTGTTCCGGGCTGACCACAGAACAGGCACCTTTGCTAGACGCTGCCCTTGTCTGAGAAATGGCAGCCACAGGTCAAATAGGCGAGGTGACCCACTGGCTGCCAAGAGTCAGGGAGGGAAGAAAGGAGCCTATAAGCCTTAAAGGGCCCAAGGAGGAGCACAGACCTTGCAAGTCAATGATGAGCACTCTTAAAGTATACCTCTGTGGCATACCAGGTCTGCTAGCCGGAGGGGACTCTGGGAAGGGTGAGACCGATGAAAATGGTGAAGACTGAGATGCCCCTCAGGCTGAAGCTGGAGGTTCCCAGCCTTCAACTAAGGAACCTAACTTCACTCAGCCCAGAGTTACACTTGCAAGAACTATTGTACAAACAAAACAAAAACCAAGGTAACCAAGAATGTTCTCCCACCCAAGAGTGAAGAAACACAGTGACAACATGACTTGAGTTAAGTATCTTAAAATAGTAGAAACACCTCCTGAGCCCTTAAAGGAAGAAGCATCTAGAATCTGTCTTAAGATATCTGAGAAGTCGGGGAAGGGAAGGAGGGAGGGAAGGAGATCGTGAACCTGAAGCTGGATGAGAAGGATCTGGGCGGAGTTGGAGAGGTAAAAAGATCTCAGTGGAGTTGTCCCGGGATATAAGAATACTTACAGAAGTATATTTAATGACCAGTTACTCTATCTAGAAGCATCTTCCTAAGGAAAGAGCCTTTGACTTTCAGGAAATTCTCAGAGGGACTTGTGGCTGGTGATCAATCACTAAGAAAAATAAAACGCACAGGAGTCCACAAGCCCAGGGACGTGAGGCAAAGGCTCTTGATGCAGGCAGAGGCTTTTCCTATTCAACGAGGCTACATATGCCTAGATTCAGGGCTGGACTGAAGTCTAGATTGAAGAGGGAAATGGTTACTTTTCCTTTTTTACGGGAAAAGAAGTGGCGTGAGGCAACTCTACCACACACTGTAACACCCCACTGCACTGTTAGCCAAAGCAAAGGGGTGTTGTTGTTGTTGTTTGTATGTTTTGTTTTTGCCCTTCTAAAGAATGATTGGCAACCACGCAGGGCCCCGCGCCTAACCATATAGGACACCCGCTACTCTGCACGAGGTTCACCGCACCCGCATGGTTACTGTCTGCTGCCAGCTACGCTGTCTACAAACGTGCATTTATCACTTTTCTACAGCTGTGACTGACAGGACGCCGCATAAGGGAAGGCTTCATTGTGGCTTGCAACTGAAAGGGATACAGCCCATCCTTAAGAGACGGCAGACAAAAATATGAGGTAAGACGGAAGTGGAGGCTGACAGGAAGTAGGGTCGGACTATGATGCCTCAAGTCCCTCCCCAAGTAACACACTTCTTCCGGTAAGGCTCCACCTCCTGAAGGTTCCAGGACATTTAAAAACATCATCAACCGTTCAAACACTTGAGCTTGGGGCAGAGGCACATTTCACATTTTAAGCCGTGACAAGGCACCTGGCTTCATGGGAAGGTGGCGATACAGAGAGCTGAAAGAACGGGGTCCTTCCCAGAGAGGGAGTTTAAGGGTGGAGGAGCAGCAGGCGCTGGCTGAGGTTGAGAACATAGTTCCAGGTCATCTTACTACAACTTCAGGCACATTACTTCAAATCGCCTCAGTTTCCTTTCCTGTAAAATGGGACTCATTGATAGCTCTCAATCACTCAGGGTTTCGAAGGATGACTAACTCCACAACACTCTTGGAAACACTCCTGAGGTGTAGGAGGGCTGGGCAAAGCTCTACAGCTACAGCTGATATTGTGAGGGTTCAGTGAGACAACAGGGAAAGCATTTGGAACAGTAGGAGACTAGAAGAAAACTGGGAAAGAAGGACCCAGGACAAGATGAGGGCCAATACCAGCAGAAAAACAAAGAATTTCTGTTCTGGGTCAATTTCAGCCAAACCCTATAAAACTTGCTTATTTTTAGTACTAATATATGGGATGAGGATGCAGCTCAGTTAGAAGAATGCTTGCTTAGCATGCACAAAGCCTTAAGTTCCGTCCCTAGCATAATGCTAGCACACCTGGTGCACACCTGGAACCCCAGCACACCTGGTGCACACCTGGAACCCAGCACACCTGGAACCCCAGCACACCTGGTGCACACCTGGAACCAGGAAATGAATGCTACAGGATCAGAAGTTCAGGGTCATCCTCAGCTACAGGCCATGTTCAACACCAGTTAGGTCCTCACTCATAAATTTTAAATCATGCCCTGTTCGGAGGAAAATGACAACAATCTCATTCCAAGGCCAGCCATAGTGGCACACAAACCCGGCATAAAAAATAAAATGAAAAAGAGAAGCAGAATATTAGCTGAGCATTGCAGTACATGTCTGTAAAACCACCACTTGGGAAGCTGAAGAAAAAGGATTGGTCTGAGTTGAGGCCAGCCTGGGCTATACAGCCATATCCAGTATCACAGACATTTAAAAGGCCTGGTTATGTAGCTCATTATTAGAGCACTTGTCTATCAGGCATGAGGTCCTTGGTTCAAGCCTCAGAACAAAAAAAAAAAAAAGCAAAACCAATCTATTCAATATAAAACATATTAGAGCTCTGTGTAGGACTGCTCACTTAAAGCAGTTTTAAAATCAATAACTTTATTCTCACAGTAGTCACGTCGCTATAAAATCTAAACGCACATTTCATCAGAGAATTCTGAACTAAGTCTCCTGAGGGAAAGCAGGTGAGGGTTTAGTGAGCCTCTGGTCACATGTTCATCAGCACAAATGTCATTTGCAGGATTTGGGTTCCTTCGCCAAAGTCTTTGTAAAGCAAGATGGCCCATCCTTGTAGAAAGCAGCACCTTTGTCACCTGTGTGACAGCAGGAACACAGGCACACAGGTGCACCTGCACACACACATGCACATACACACACACACACACACACACACACACACACACACAAGCTGGCTACCAACACAAAAGACTGACACAAGAGTAACCTGACATGACAGGCTGGAGCATAGTACGGTCAAATACATTGTATACATACATTGTATACATACACGAGACTAGCAAAAAAGAAAAGAAAAGATACAAAAACCCAAGCAATGATTTCAGTCAAACTCATCTCTGGCCCTGCCAACAGATTTCCAAAGGCAGAGTTGATAGAACCAGACGCACTCGCAAGCGCACACATGCACACACATCGTCCATGATATGTTTGCAAACTAGAGTCCAAAACACTAAACAAACAAAAGAAACTTCAGAATAAAGAACTCCCAAGGTGTTTTTATTGGTTTTTTTGTTTTTGTTTTTGTCATTGTTTTACATTTAACTTTATTAGTTTATTTTTGTGAGTTTGGCTGCAGAGGACTCTGAACTACCAGAAGATAGGACTGGATCCCCTGGAATTGGAGTTGTAGGTTGTTGTAGGCCATCATGTGGGTGCTGGGAATTGAACCTGAGTTCTCTGCAAGAACAGCCATTACTCTTAACCACTGAGCCAGCTCTCCAGCCCCAAGATTTCCTAAGTTTTAAACTCCTAAGTTTAAACCTAAGTTCAGAACCAAAGTGTTCTGAGAAGCATGACAGAATCACTCCCCAAAGCCAGACGACATGGCTCATGTATTTCCAGCACCCAGAGGCTGGGACTGAGGCTCTCTCTCTCTCCTTGAGTTTGAAACCATCCTGGGCTACACAGTGAGACAAAGCAAAATGAAGCCAAGGTCTGTGTTGTAGGCTCATGCAATGCCAAGGTGCATGTGTGGGGGTCAGAGAACACCCTATAGAGTCTGTTCTCTCCTATGTGGGACTGAGGGATCGAACTCAGGTTCCCAGGCTTGATGGCACGTGCCTTTCCCCACGGAGCAATCTTGATAGGCTGTATACACATGTTCTGGCTAGTCTACTTCCCTAAGAAGCACTGGATTGATGTGGAACTCATGATGGAGTCCACGCTAGGGTAAAATGACATCATAGAGCTGTTCATGGATCAAGATTGAGTTTGGATCAACTAAGACTGCCCTGAATTTCATGGCAGAGGTGGCATGACTGGAAGTTACATGCATGACAGCTCCAGTTAAGGTCCTAGAACTGTACACCAGCCAATCTGGACTGCATGACAAGAATTACATGCTGGGAAGTCACATGTAAAGAAACTCATCTGAACATAGGGAGAAGTCCCACCCACTTCCCAGTGTGGTTCACTTCCTGAGCCTGTAGGTCTAGTCTACTTATTGCCCAGCCTCTTCCTGAGTACTCAGTAAACAATCATCCAGAGAGAAGAGGGAGGGAGGGAGGGAGGGAGGGCAAGAGAGAGATCTTGACTTGAAAAAAATTGTAAGCCCAAAGTTCCCATGATTAACAATGTTCTCTACTTGGCTTTTAGACTCAGCCATGATAGAGGGTTGGTCTTGTGCAGCTATGCATTCAAATGCTAAATACTGGCCCCCAAGATCTGTTTGCTCCCTGACTGGATAATAAAGATGCCTACAACCTGGGTTGGGCAGAAGAAAGGGGGCGGTACAAAGGTTCCTGGGGCTTGGGGTCTCAGGCTGGAAGTGGAAGAGGAGGAGGAGGAGGAGGAAGAAGTCATCACAGGGTACTATGGATCATGATCACTGGTCACAAGGGCTGGCTTGACGGAGTAGGAGCAGCCCAGGCAGAACATGGCAAGTGATATCTCAGGGATCACCACAGGCAAGTAGACAGAATAGCACAGAGACCTGCTATCTGCCCAGTTCTAGTGCTTTAAGGCTTATTTTGTAAATATAAAGGTCTCTATATCTTTTATTTGGGAACTAAAGGGTCTGAAGTTGGGTAGAAACCCCTATTATATATCCAAGGCAACAAGAGGGTGTAGCAAACCCTCAGAATAATGATTACCACAACAAGACACTGTCTCACAAATCGGAGCTAGGTTTTGCCTACTTCCTCAGAGCTTTGAAGGCATTATGGGTACTTCTTTAGGAAAAACAAAACAACAACAAGAAAACTTTTAAAATTACATTTATTTGTGTTGTTTGTGTTAAACAGGTGCCTGAGGAAAGACAGCCAGTCAGCTTCTAACCTCCGAATGCATAAACACACTTAAAAAGGGTCATCTACAAAAATATACTGATGGTATAGTTTTTTAAATGATTAACATATCTGAAAATCCATTAAATTAATAGGAAGGAACTGAAGTCCCCAACTGAAGATGGATAATGCCAAACACGTGTACATGGATGGCCACAGGACACCATTTAGCTCTGCTCTCGTCCTGCATAATTGCATGCTTCTCTGATTACTAAGTGGAAAGAGACACTTACCCGCCACCGTCTCCACTTCAAAGCAGGCAGTTTAAAGCAACTCAATTATTTTAAAGTTCCCTGGTGAACAGAGATCGGAGCGGTCAGCACTATAGCAGCTATTCAAAGCTCAGGAAAAATATACTCAAAGACGTGGCCCTGAAGGTTTCAAGGTATTGATTCTGAAGTGGAGCAAACCGGATCACATGCTTCTCGTTTTACATACACCATTCTTTGGGCAGGTTTTATACAATAGGTCCAATTGGATTCATGGCTCAGACCATCACTCAGGGTTAATGATGTCCACAGAGCATCCTTCCCATGCCACCTCTCAGTGGAGTCACAGAGCTATTGTGTGTTAAAGGCTACTTAGAATTTCTGGAAAGGAAAACTGGGCATACATCTTCAGCCCTAGCAGGCTTCATCTCCTGCAGACAGAGAAGCTGAACTTCAGTGGAGGAAGACCAGCAGGAAAGAAAAAAAAAATTTCCAATAGGAGGTTACTGGGCGAAAGAATCGCTAAGGTGAAAAATATCTCAGGGAACTCAGAGGAATCCAGGGGTGGACTCAAAAGAAGGGTGTTCCAGAAGGCGGTGAAAGGAAGTGCAAAAGCCCTGTGGTGGTGGTGGTCTGATCAGGACATCACAGCCAGAAGGGGCTTCCAGACCAAGTCAGGGACGGGGAAGGGAGAGAACAGGGTCACACAATGGAGATTTTCTGACTACTAGATCTAGATTTCCTTCCACAGGGAAAGACGGACATTAGGATTTGTTTCAGGTGAGGTTTGTAGTCTCTTTGAAATCTCCATGTTCAGGGAATCAGGAAGATTCCCTGGTATACAGTTATGCACATACCCACCCACCCTCCAGATTCAACAGCTGCTCACATGTGTAAACACACACACACACACACACACACACACACACACACACGCTTTCCCTAAAATATTAAGTCACAGGCCCTTCCTAATAGCATCTCATAAAAACTGGACACTCTCCAGCTGCCTCACTTCATAAAGTTTATGAAGTTCCACGGGCTTGCCCACATCCAGACGCCCCATTACCATCCACATGTAGCATCTGGTGGCTGACCGCTCTCACTGATCTCATCATAGGTGGGGCTGGGTTTCTCTCTGCTCACAGTTTCAGGGTACTGAGCCTCAGGTGTGGTGGACAGGGCATGCGGCAGTTCATCTGTATCCACAGTCAGGAGGCGGGAAGAGGTGGATGGTGATGCTCGGCTCACTTTCTTCCCTTTTCTTCAGCCCAGGACGGCAGTTCATGGGATGGCAGCAAGCACATTCAGGGTGGGTCTTTTCGCCTCATCGAACCCAATCTAGAAGCTTCCCTCACAGACACGACAGAGGTCTGTCTCCAAGGTGATTCTAGATCCTACCTCTGTCTCCAAGGTGATTCTAGATCCTACCATCCTATGTCACTACGGTCTCTTGTCAACAGTGAACCCCTCCCCCCTCGCATATTTCCCCATGGCCCTGAAACTTGAAGAGAATAAGGCCGTGGTTATGAAAAAGAATCCCACATGTGGGTTTGTCTCAAAGCTCTGGATTGGCAGTATTTAGTTTTCTTCTCCCATCACCTGTATCTTTTTATGAGCCAGAAGGTAGGGCTAAGAGGTGACTAGACTCAGATTGGAGAACACCGCTAAGCTAAGCATCAGCAGATACCCTGGATCCCATACAGCAGGAGGCAGTTCCCACATCAGTGATGTTAAGTATGGACACATGAATGCGGTGGGAACTGCCAGCCGCCTCCTGTCGTTAGCAAGATGTCTTTGGCACATTACAAAACACACACAGACACAACCATCACACACACAACCATCATATACTCAACCACCAAACACACACACACACACACACACATACACACACACACACACACTACAACAGCCCCTTCACAGATCATTTTTATCGAGTGGTTCTGACACCCTTAGGTGAATCAATGATTTCCTGCTGATTGCTACAACTTATCTTCCCGTCATTTCTTCTACTAATTACGGCAGATGTTTTCTCCAATTCTTTCTCGTAGTTGACATTTGTAAAGACTTTTATTCTCAATTCCCGGTGCATACGTGAGTAAATGTGTGTCTATGCGTGTGTATGTGCAGTGCCCTAAGAGTTCACACACACACGCACATGCATGCAAGAGAGTGCTGGATTCCCCTGGACCTGGAGTTACAGATGATTCGCAGCTGCTGTGTGGGTGCCAGGAACCAAACCTGTCCCTTCCAAGAGCAGCAGCTGTCCTTACTTAACTGCTGAGCTATCTCTCTGGCCCCACACTTTAAAGACACATGGACCACCTTTCTCATTCTAAACAGAATTAAATACAACCATTCTTATCTTTTTGACACAGCCCATGATTCTCTGGGCACCTCCCAACTTTCTGGATCTGTACAATGCCCCAGACTTATTCTGTGCTTTCTCTTCTGCACCCTGGAACGAGCCATCTGAGCATGGTGGGGTCGAATAAGGAAAATCTGACTTTTCAAATGAACCATAAGCAGCTGTGAGGCTGAGAACCATGGAACAGGGGGAGGCAGAAGCACAAGCTCCATTAAGTTCTTAAGAGTAATTCAGGTAAAAGCTAGTGGCATTAAAAAGAGGCTACGGGGTCAAATTCTAGCATTTGCATGTGTGTGTGTGTGTGTGTGTGTGTGTGTGTGTGTGTGTGTCTGTGTGAAAGAGATTGAGAGAGGCAGGGGAAAGAGAGAAAGGGGGAGAGGGAAAGGGAGAGAAACACAAGTTCCTGCTTCTCTGCCCACCTGGCAAGAGATTTTCAGCAAGGTGTCACTTGGCATCAGCAAGGATTTGAGGCCTTAACTGAACGAGAAGGCCAGCAGCTGGACACAGGCATTCCGTCTCCTGCTGCTGCCTCACTGGGGATACACTGTGACCAGCCACCTCACTTCTACCACGCCTTTCCTGCTGTGATGGACTGTACCTCTGAACTGAGAGCCAAAACACCCGCTCTCTCCCTTAGGCTGCCTTTCTTCAGGCATTTGGTCACCATAACAAGAAAAGGAACTGATACATCCCCAGAGTTGTTTTGTTTTCTTTTGAAACAAGGCCATTCTGTGTCGCCCTAGCTGGCCTAGAGTCACTATGTAGCCCAAGGGGACCTCAGTATTACAGGATTCTCCTTCCTCTGCCCCCTGGGTACCTGGAACACAGTTTGAGTGAGACTTGTGAGAACCCAGGTATGTACTTGATGAAGACATGCCATGAGTCACATATACAAAATCGCTGTGTGTCTATACCACAAATGATAGGATCCAGCCACTGATTATGATCTGCCTGACAGGAGATATAGGGTACAAGATGACAAGGTGGCCTGCTGGGTCTTATGACATTCGCCTCCCAACCATGGAGACCCCAAGCACAGAAGTTCCTTGCAAATGACACCAATTTCCAGAGTCTAAACTTCAAACCCTGATTTTGACAGTTTGGAAGATCTAACCACCCCGTGCCACCTGGTGCCCTTAACAAAGAACATAACAACCCCCTCACACACCATATTAAACCTACACAGATGCTGGGCAAAGGGGGCATGTATCCCTCTAGTCAAGAGTCACCAGGCTGAACACAGAAGACCCATAGCACGTATCTCGAAATGGCGCAGAAGGCAGCCAAACTGACTAAACACTCAACCTAAGCCACATGGCGCAAAATCCCTCTCTGGGCTGGCACAAAGACCTGGGCATTCATGACCCATAAGCTACACATAAGCATCCACAGCAGTGTAAACTCTGGGGAAAGTCATCAGATGTCTACTAATATATATTAATTGTAATAACATAGTCTTGTGAAAGCATGAGTTTTTAATGGCTGTGTATGCTCCCTGAGGCTGCAGAGACAGCTCATGGGTTAAGAGCACTGGCTGCTCTTCCAGAGGACCAATACCCACAGGATGTAACTCCAGTTCCAGAAGATATCCTCTGGCCTCCATGGGCACAGCGTGCTTGTGATACACATATGCACATGCAGGCACAACACCTATTCACATACAATAAAAAATAAACCTTAAGAGAATAAAGAAAAAAGAACGAGCACACTCCCAAAAGTGACACAGAAAAAGACAGCATCGCCTAAGGACAAACACACGAGCTGGTGTCTGTCTTGCATGTGTCTGTCCATGGGTCCTAATTCTCAGCTTATCTAGATAGCAGTAACACAAACTGACTTTGTCCCCAGGGATGCAAATCATTCAGAACTCCCAGAGGCTAAGGATGTCACCATAGATAATACCTATCCCTTCAACCAATTCACTCTCTCCATGGTTCCCACAGCCCTCTCCATTCACAAACCAACTCAAGAGGGCAGAATACCTTTAATCCATCTGCCTCTTTTCCACCATGCCTGCTTCTGGGTCTTCCAGACCTCCTGTGAACTCCCAGGTAGAACGGGAATACAAGAGAATACAATGTTTCACTGGTTTCCTCTCTGCCTAAAACAGCCTGGGTGACAGACCAGCACTGCAGCCTCTGCTCTGTGGAAGTCGTCAGTGCAGCAATTAACAAATCTACACCCATTCGTAAGACTCCAGCAGCATAATTTATGCCCAAAATTACAGCCTATGGAGGATCGTTCCAAGTTTCTACAATTAGATATAACACAGTCAGCAATAACTGGGTCAGAACACTGCCTGTGTGGCGAGGCTGCTGGACTGTCATGCTCTGAGGGCTTCAGTGAGGGAAAACGTGAGGAAATGCTCCAGGAACCAACTGTCAGCTAACAGCTTACTAGCCTAGCTGCTGGTCTCCTAAAACAAACCAAGAATAACTGGTTTACCAACTGGTACTCAATTATGAAGACTTAGAGTTAGGGAAAATCATAATTAAATTCATATAAATGAGGGACTGGCAAGATGGCTCAGTGGGTAAGGAGGCTTGCTGTCCAGCCCAGTGACCTGAGTTTGATCCCCAGGACCACATGGTGGATAGAATAGACTCCTTCAAGTTGTCTTCTGTTTTCCATCCTTACGCAATTGCACACAGACACACGTGCACACGCGCGTGCACACACACACACACACACTGAATGGATAAGTATATAATAAAAATGATTTTAAAATAAATCCATACTCGAGAAATATAACAGAAATGACTTTTTGGCTGAAGTTTGTGCCTTTCTTCTTAAGTCAGAGCCTATCAACCTCAGCTCCACTGACACTTAGGAACAGTCTGTTACTGCAGGATTCTAGGAGGGTGCTGTAAGGCACATGCAGGGTGCCAAGTAGTACCCAGGCCTTTATCATCTGTCAATCAGCAGATGCTTCAGTCATTGCCTGATGCCTTGGCTGACAGCCTGATTCTGGGGGATTCTCACAGCCAACATCTCACGGTCCAGGAGGAGTGGCCACCACCAAATGAGGACTTACCAAAGCATGTTAACACAGGAAGTCACGTGGATGACTTTTCCAAGTGACGATTTCTGTGAACATCAAACACCGCCCCATAAAAGGGCTAACAGGATGGCTCAGTGGGTAAAGGGGCTTGGTGCCAAGCTCCATAATCTAAGTGTGAACTCTGGAACATCCATGGTAGAGAGAACTAATGCCCACAAGTTGCCCTCTGACCTTCACACACACTATGCCATGTGCACACCCATACCAGAACCCCCACACAGTGAATGAACAACATGTAGAAAGAAATATACACATTCCACAAACACACATATACCCCCCCACCATACATAGCACACACACACCTACCGACACACACCACATACCATAAACACACACACACACACACACACATCACAAATTCACACACACCATACATACACACACAACAAATACACACATATACTACAAACATGCAAATGCTCCATACACACACACCATACACCACACACACACACACACACACACACACGCTCAGCTTTTAGCACAAGAAAAACAAAACAAAACCCAACATCAAAGCACTGCCTGCTGCATGGCTGATGGCCCACACACCTGTGATTCCTGCACTGGGAGAGGCTGAGATGAAAAGATACAGCTTTAAGCAAGGCTAGCCTGAGCTACACAGGGAACCACAGGCTTGGGATGTAGCTCAGTGTAGAGCACTTGCCTAGCATGTGCCAGGTTCTAGGTTCCATTCTCAGCATGCAAAATAAAAGTTTTTTAAAAATCGTATTTTATAAGAACTATGCAACACACGGTCACTTCCACAATATACTGGACAAGAGGCATCAACTGGGTCTATGGCTTGGCAGTGCTGGCTGGTGACTCTCTGTGACTGTCCTCTCTTCTAGAGAAGGAGACACCACAGCTATGGTTCTGCCGAGCACCATCTGTCTAGTCTGTGTGTGTCACACTGGAACCAGGAAAACAAGTTCTCTGAGCCCAGCATTCTGTGATCATTGTCAATGTAAACAGATGACCTGCAGCACTATGCGATTCCCATGGTGCTTTGATCTAGTTACTCTTCTTATTGCTGTGACAAAGCCACATAAGGAAGGAAAGTTTACCTGGGCTCATGGTTTGGGGGTCCATTGTGGCAGGGACAGGAGGCCGCTGGCTACAGACTTTATTTTTGTTCATTGTTTCTTGAGACAAGGTCTCACTGTGTAGCACTAGATGACCTGGAGCTTGCTACCATAAACAGGTTGGCCTTGAACTCACCTGCCTCTGCCTCCCAAGTGCTGGGCTGGGATTAAAGGTGTGCATCACCATGCCCAGCCCTGGTCCCAGACTTCAGTAACTTTGGCAATCACCTCAACAAAACACCTTAATGTGGGGAACACCCTGGTTACAATTCCTGAGGCCCACGATGGTGGAGAGGCATTCAGAGCAAGACAGCTCACCTCAGGACAGGCAAGTTTCCTATACTTCCCCTTTCAATCCACTTGAGCCCCAGTTTATGGGAGCTGGTGCAGCCCACATTCAGGAAGGGCCACCACCTCAGCTAACTCTGGAGCCTTTAGACCCGCCTCGAGGCGTGTCTCACTAGTGGCCTAGGTGTTCTCAATGCCATCAAGCTGACAGCAAGATCACCTATCATGGGTCACAGAAGCATAGCTCTCCTGTGCTGGCTTCTGGTCACTCTCAGCACAACTGTATCTATACTAGAAGAAGGGGTAGGTAGAGGGGATTTATATCTGGGTAATGCGGTCCCTGTCCCAACAGCAACCTGAGCCACCAAATACTACAGCTGCCCCAACCCTTCCTGACCTGACACATTTAAAAACTTAAACCCCTAGGCTGTCAATTCAGACTGAATTCTCCATCTAAGAAGCTCTCTCTCTCTCTCTCTCTCTCTCTCTCTCTCTCTCTCTCTCACACACACACACACACACACACACACACACACAATTCTTTGAAAAAGAAAAAAAGAAACCAACCAGGCAAAACACTTGTGCTTCCGAGAATGAGCAATTACCATCCAAGCACCAAGGGCTACAGCAAGAAAAGACTTTCGGTGAACCATACCTGTGGGTCGGGTTAAAAATTCAGAACCATGCCATGAAATTCAATATGCTATAAAAACTTACCGTATGCTTTAGAGTTTTATTCTGGAAAGCCCCACTGATAACAGTGAAGGAGATGCTGGATTATAGAAGGGCTGGAATGTGAAAATGTCATCTGTGTAATTCAGTTTCTCCTGCCATTTGCCTTGTCTTACAAGGCTTCTCAAGAGGAACCCTAGAAGAACAACTGTGTCTTGGGTTTTATTAATTTTTTTTTTCTACTTTGATTCAGCAGCAGAGTAACCCTTTACAGTTCTCCTAACCAAAAAAACCCAAATCAAATCCAAAAACAAAAACCTTGGCTGGGGACATGGTTCAGTGGGTCAAGTGCTTGCTGAACAAAAGTATGCACACCTGAATTGCCCACCCCACCCCCACACACATACAAGAAGCTGGCACAGTGGTGTGAGTCTGTAGCCACAGCATTAGAGGCAACGTTAGGCAGAACCCTGGGACTCCCTGACTGGCCAGCCTAGCAAAAATGGTGGGTCCTGGGTTCAGGGAAAGATCCTATCTTTAAAAGTAAGGTAAAGAGCAAAAGAGGAAGACACCCACAGTCAACCTCTGGCCTCCACACATACATGCACAAACAAGCACACCCTCACACACACATATATGTACCACAGACATATCGCATACACACATAGACCACACACATACACCAAGTAAAAACTTAACCTCTTATGAGCATTGTTGTACGTGCAGGTGAAGGTCTGAAGCCAACTCTGTGGGTTTGGGTCTCTCCTTCCTCTGTGGATGGAGTTGTTCACATAGCAAGAGCCTTTACACTCCACCCCACCCCCTAAGTAAGTCTCTTAAGTGGATTCTTCGTTGTAAGACAGCATCTTTGTCATAGCTAGGCTATCTGTAGGGGAGAGATGGGGACACCTAAGCCAGCCACCGGGGGTTTCTTGCAGATGTCCAAATGCTCAGCGCAGATGTGACAGTCACATTCTCTGGGCACTGTATAGGACCTCTCTTCACAAAGACTTCCTGTGATGCGGTCACATGACAATATGTGGTACCCAGACGTTATTGTTTAAATCTGCAGTGTCTGCCAACAGTCATGTGAATGCTTGTTTGGGGAGGCCATGGGACCTTTAGGATGTGGCGGTGGGTCACTACGAGTGAGCCTTTGAAGGATTCCCTGGCTTCCACCTTGCTGTCTGCTTCTTGGTTAGCTCTGATGTGAAGAGACCAGCATCACACTTCTGCCACCAGAGACACAACCTTCCTTCCCTACCATGATGGACCAAATCCCCTTAAAATCATGAGTTAGATACATCTTTGCTCCCCAGAGGTCTGTCAGGAATCGTGGTCAGAGCAGTGTAACGGTGGCTAATCCCTTCAGTTTACAGTATTCTCTCAAACAGCTTCAACCTTTCCCATGTGATATTGTCATCTACAAAATTCATACGTACACAATTCGGTTCAAACAGAGCTCATGTTGGGTTTCTCCACTATAATGTTCCCCTGTAGCCCAGGGCAAGATGCTCTGAGAGTCTCCAAACATTCTGTTTCTCCACAGATTCTAAAACCCGGACTTGTACATCAATGGCTATGATCTAACAGGATCATTATTGCCCTGTTGGCCCTGTGGTGAGGGGGGTCTGTGTCCTCACCCAGTCTTCATTTATTAGCTTGCCATTTTCTGTAAGGAGTAACCCCCACTGATTTGTCTCTTCAATTATTTATTTAGATCAGTATTTACTCACACACTGTTTCTAGGGGTTTTAAAACAATGCTACCAAGGCAATGGGAGATATGTGTCTGTGTGTGTGTGTCTCTGTGTGTGTGTGTGTGTGTGTGTGTGTGTGATATTTTCTTTATTTACATGGCAATGGGTTCTTATTCCATTACACTTCAGAATGCTGCAGTGTGACGCCTGCCTGAAATCATACACAGCATTTCAGCAGCTGAGATGGAAGGCCAGTCCAGTGGACTTACCTGTCTATCCATCTGTGCTGCTTTTAGGTCACCTCGACTTGAGCTAAAGTCATCTGAAAGGAGGGAGCCTCAATGGAGAAAGCACCTCCATAAGATGGGGATGAGGGCAAGCTTTTGGGGCAGTTTCTTAGTGATCCATTGGGGCGGGGCCAGTCCATTGTGGGTGGTGCCATCCCTGGGCTGGTTCTATTAGAACACAGACTGAGCAAGCCATGAGGAGCAAGCCAGTCAGCAACACTCCTCCATGGCCTCTGTATCAGCTTCTGCCTCTAGATTCCTGTCCTGTTAGAGTTCCTGTCCTGACTTCCTTAAATGATGGGCTAACCTGTGAATGTGTAAGCCAAATGCATGTTTTCCTCCCAAGTTGCCTTTGGTCATGGTGTTTCATCACAGCAATAGTAACCTTAGCTAGGATGCCATCCAACCATCCATCTGTCTGTCCATTTATCTATCTCTTCTTGTTGTTTTAAGTCAGGCTCTTGTGATGCCCAGGCTGGCCTTTATCTCTCTGTCCATTCACCAGTATATTTTAAAAGTTAAATTATTTATTATTGGAGTGGGGTGTGTGTGTGTGTAGGTGTGTGTGTGTGTGTGTGTGTGTGTGTGTGTGTAGGTCAGAGGACAACTTTGTGGAGCTGGGTGTCTCCTTCCACTTTTATGTGGGTTCCAGGGTATCAAACTTGGATCACCAGGAGTCCACAGAAAGCACTCTACCCACTGAACTATCTTACCAGCCCTGATTTTGTTGTTTTAGTTTTGAGTCAGGATCTTCTATAGCCCAAGTTGGCTTTAAGCCTGCTATGCAGCCAAGGACCTTGAATTCCTGGGTCTCCCTCTCAATGAGTAGAGGACAGGCGTGTGCAGCCACACGGAACTGAATTTCAGCTCTTAATTGGCACAGGACTCACCCTCCAGAGTCAAAACAGCAATGTCATCACCAATTAACAAAAAATGCAGACCATTACCCACCATGTGGGCGTGCATTAGGGCCGAAGAAAACCATAACTTAGGCGATCTTGGTCATCACCAGAACTGATTACATCAGATAACTTGCCCTCTTCCCACAGGGGCTCCTTAGAGCTACCGGCTCCATGGTGGGTCTAACTCAAGAGTCCTATACAAGCACTGCATAAGGACTCTGGGAAGAGCAGCAATAAACAGCGTGTCACAAATGAGGCTTACGAGATCAAGCTGCTTCAGGTCACTCAACTTCAATATGACTTTGCTGTCCCAACTTTTAAACCCACTTTTCTGCAATTTATTTATGCTGGGTAAGTAGTTTATTCTGTCTATGTTAGTGGGAGCAACTGGAATCCTAATTCAAACGAGAAGCCCTTCCCTTCTACGGCTCAGTGTTCTCCAGATCATGTCTGACTTGCCTTTTGGTTCACATCATTCACAAACATAATGATGGAGCCAGCACCGACGTGGCTCAGTGCATAAGGGCGCTTTGTCACCAAGGCTGAAGGCCTGAGTTAGAGTTATCCCACGGGCCAAGGAGACAAACGACTCCCCTCCCACAATCTGCCCTCTGACCTCCATACATGGCAGTGTACATGCATACCTAGTTACAATAAATGTAAAAAATATCATGGTCCCTGTGTTCTTGATTCAACAGGCGCTCAGGGTCTGACTTGCCAGGTCAGCTTTACTCTCACTTCAGATAAACTAGCACGGGACAGTGGCCTCTTCACAGTGAACTACATAACTGTTATATGCAATGCATTTCAATACCCCCGCTCCACCCCTAATGCCAACAAGGCATCGTCCTCCAAGACAGCACAGACCCAGACATTCTTTGCTCTGCAGCACCCTCTCCACAGTCTCTGAGCTTCCTACTGTCGACGCTCACAGCGCCTCATGCAGAAGACGGTTTGTCCCCACCCCTCCAGTCAGTAGAGCCTTCTGTTCTTCTGGGTAAGCCACAAAGAGCCACAGCCCAGAGTAGACACTGAGGTGTATTCACAGGCTGAAGGCAAAGAACTGCGTGCTGGCGGAAAACTCGGGTCTCTGCCATGCACATGCTGCCTCGAGGAACAAAAGAAAGTCATGTACAGGTGAGCTCACCTGCATATGCACGTGCACGTGTGCACGCACACACACACACACACACACACACACACACACACACCCCAAAAAGGAGAAGAGATAAAAATGAAGGAGCTCTCTGAGGGAGCAGACGCATAGATGGAGTGAGGTAGTCAGTCATGTGGGGTGGGGCAGGTGGGAGGTGCAAGGGCTAGTTTGTGTGTCAACTTGACACAAGCTGGAGCTATCACAGAGAAAGGAGTTTCAGTTGAGAAAATGCTTCTATGAGATCCAGGTGTAAGGCATTTTCTCAATTAGTGATCAAAGACAGAGGGCTCCTTGTGAGTGGGACCATTTGTGGGCTGGTAGTCTTGGGCTCTATAAGAAAGCAAGCTGAGCAAGCCAGAAGAAGCAAGCAAGTCAGTAAGAAACATCCCTCCATGGTCTCTGCATCAGCTCCTGCTTCCTGCCCTGCTTGAGTTCCAGTCCTGACTTCCTTTAGTGGTGAACAGCAGCATGGAAGAGTAAGCTGAATAAACCCTTTCCTCCGCAGCTTGCTTCTTAGTCATGATGTTTGTGCAGGAATAGAAACCCTGACTGAGACGGGGGGTGTCTCTGGTAATGCAGTGCAGTAGCAGGAGGCCACTAGCTAGAACCTAGGAAATACTTGGAATGGGGGCAGCTAAGGCCAGAGACAAGGCAGACGGCCCAGTCACAAAGAGCCTGCAACCTAGAGGAGATGTGGGTTTTAGTATAAATAAACACATATCCACCGCAGCTTATTAACTCCCATGTGGTCGATGCAGCTGATGCAGCCGGTCAGAACACGCTCTCCACCTGCTGGGATGGAGAACACAGGGTAAGGCTGCAGAGGGAGGCTCTGCTGTGTAAGGGAGTGAGAGTGGCAGAGGTGCTCCCTCCTTGGCTCTTGAGGGCACGAGACCTGACGGGCTAGTAGGGCTGGACAGTTCAGTAGAGCCTGACACCTCCTGGAATGTGAGATGCAAGCAGACAGCATCTCACAGGAGTTAGCTCTGCTCTCCTGGCAAATGTCCTACACACTTGGCATTCCAGCGTCTTGGGATCTCCACTGAAACGTGGGCACACAACAGCCTCTGCTGTTAGTCACTGCTCTGTTCCTGTGAAGAGACACCGTGGCTTAGGCAGCTTCTAAAAGAGAGCATTTAATTGGGGGCTTGCTTACAGTTTTACAGGATGAGTCCATGACCATCACAGCAGAGAGCTGGTAGCAGGCAGTGTCATAGTGTCAGTGAAGTGGCTGAGAGCTTTATGTCCTGATCTGTAGGCAACAGGCAGAGAGGGGGAAAGGAAAAAGAGGGGAACGGAGGGGAGGGAAGGAGAGGGGGGAGAGAGAGAGACTGGACCTGGTTTAGGCTTTTGAAACCTCAAAGCCGGCCGGCAGTGACACACCTCCTCCAACAAGGCCACACCTCCCAATCTTCCCAAACAGTTCCATTAAGTGGCGACCAAGCATTCAAACACATGAGCCTATGACATTATTATTATTCAAACCACCATAGCCTCTTAGAGCCTCTCTGTGGGGACTTTAAGCCTGCCACACATTACCTGGCCTTGGCTGCCCTCCATGAAACTGGTATCAGATGAATGACACCGCCAAGCTCTGCCACCAGCTTAGGGTGGAGCCTGTTATCCTAACCTCCCACCCCTCTCCACCACCCCCCACCCCCAATCACAGCAGCCTCAGCTTCCAGAGAAGCTTCCAGAGAAGCACTTTCCAAGGGAGTTGCTTTGGAGTTACAGAGAACCCCTTTGGCTTGAATACATGTGGTGAGCCATTCATAAAAATGCATTAATAGTGGTTGAGGTGGCTTACATACCCAAAGCCCAGCAGGTGTGACTGAAAACTGCACAGGAAGAGATGCAGAGGGGGCAAAGGGCAGACACTTCACAGAGAAGTTGCCCTGCCTAGCATGGTGTGATGGTTTGTATATGCTCCACCCTGGGAGTGGCACTATTAGAAGGTGTGGCCTTGTTGGAGTAGGTGTGTCACTGTGGGTGTGGCTATAAGACCCTCACCCTGGAAGCCAGTATTCTGCTAGCAGCCTTCAGATGAAGATGTAGAACTCTCAGCTCCTCCTGCGCCATGCCTGCCTGGATGCTGCCATGTTCCCACCTTGATGATAATGGACTGAACCTCTGAACCTGTAAGCCAGCCCCAATTAAATGTTGTCCTTATGAGAGTTGCCTTGGTCATGGTGTCTGTTTACAGCAGTCAAACCCTGACTAAGACACATGGTAGTATTCAAGGCAGAAGAGACAAGGAGAGCCAGTGGCTAGGGAAGGCTCACTGGGAGGCCATGACCCTGCCAGGTGTCATGCTTAGAGACTGTGGTCCTAGGATGCAGCCAGTTGCCTTAGCAACAGTGTCTCTACCCAAGGTGACACATTACCCTGCTGTCTGACAAATTCAGTGCCCTGGAAATAACTGATGAACGGTTACCCAGCAAGCAGCTGGCAGGAGGGCAGATCAGTCAGTAGGCTACCCTAAAACCCACAGCTTAGAGACTGGGAGCTGGCAAGGTGGGAGAGGTATGCACAAGAGAGCAAGACTTCAGTCAGCTGCAAAGAAAGGAGTTCCATGGAAGAGAGAAACGGCTTCGTGGGTACAAATGCATGCTCTTCTTGCAGAGGACCAGAGTCCAGCGCTCACTCTGGATGCTCACAAGCCTGTAACATCAACTCCAGGCCGTGCAAGCATCTTCTTCCACACTCTTTGGGCGACTGCCCTCGCACACACAGATATACATACTTTAAAATAATAATGATAAATCATTTGTACAAAGACACTTAAAGTGCCACACCCATCCTGAACCTTTCAGCGAGAGTTATCATATCGCTCCACGGCACTCTTGCTTGATGCCTTAGACACTTATATTCATTAAGTCTGACTTAGGCGTTTGTCCTTCCTGCCTCACTGGTAGCTTCTCCATTTCCCGGTGTGAGCTGTTTCATTTTCTGCGCAGCCTGAGATCCACTGATCTCCTCAGGACACCATCAGTCTATAATCCCATCTATCAGAGGAATAAAATAATCTCTCTCATGCCTTTAATCCCAGCACTTTGGAGACAGAGGCAGGCGGATTTCTGAGTTCGAGGCCAGCCTGGTCTACAGAGAGATAAAATATCAACACAGTCCTGGAGAAGCTAAGAGCATCAAGAGCTTTTCTGGAGGACCTGGGTGTGGTTCCCTGCACCCACATGGTGCCTCACATCTGTCTGTAAACCAGTTCGGGGCATCTGACACCTACTTCTAGCTCCCATAGGCACAGACACTCACATGCAGGGAAAACACTCATACACGTTAAGTAAAATAAAAAGTAAAACTGTTAAATCAGTACACACAATCACCCACACTTGTGGATTCCATGCTTCATAGAGAAGCTGGGAGCATCTCAGAAGAAACAGAACTAAGACACAGACCATCACAACTGCTGCGTAGCAAATCAGCACTGCTCAGAATGACCTTGAAGGTTGGAGGGGGATCATATCTGAAATCCCAGACCTGCGGATATAGAAGCAGGGGGACCAGAAGTAAAGGCCAGCGTGGGGGAGTGGGCAAAAGCACTTGCTATGGCAGCCTGCTGGCCTGAGTCCCATCCCCAGAACCCAGAAGGCAAGGAGAACGGTGCCCTATTAGTTATCACCGACTTGCACACGTATGCTCCTACCTAGCACACATACCCTCTCTTAAACACACACATGCACACACACTACACATGCAACAGATAAAATATTTTACAAGTTAAAGAGCAGTCTCAGCTACAGACCACACACACACCCCACTACAGTTATTAGAAGAAATCTGGCAAAGTGAGACAAAATGATTACCCCTTGTAATAGGTAGGACTGCATATACAGAAGGTTAAGAGAAACAGTATCGAACAATAACGATACATTGAGTTCTAAGGGAATCCATCCAACACACAGAAACCAACGGCTTCTGTATTTACAATTAATCAAACAGCAAATACAATGGAGGGCCAGCGAGAGGGCTCAGTGGATAGAGGTATTTGCCAAAAACCCCGATGACCTGAGTTCTATCCCCAGGCTCCACACAGTAAAGAGAGAGAACTAACCTCTCACCTCCACATAGCCACACCCACTTCTCCCTAACAAAAATCCCCACCCCCATTTTCTTCCTTCCTTCTTTCCTTCTTTTTCTGAGACTGGGTCTCTTGTAGCACAGTCTGGCCTCAAACTCTACGTAGACAAGTCCAATTCTCCTGCCTTCACCTCCCAAGTACCGAGATACAAGCATGAGCTACCACATCCAGCAGCAAAGCAACCAAGGGTCAAAATCCTTAACAACTGAAAGGAACATGGGGTTATACAGGCTTTTGAACGCTCCCAAGGGACAGAGAGGAGAAATGAGTGCACCGGGCACATAGCCACGTCCCCGTTCTTAGGCTGCCTCCTAGACCTTGGTCCCTAAGTAACACATAAAATCAGCACAGTCATCGGAGGACTGGAAGCTTTGGTAGGAGAAGGGAACAGGATGAGGGTTAAGTTTCTGTGGAGTGAAAACCTTCCCAAAGGCTGAAAAGAAGGCTCAATGGACAAGACGCGTGCAAGTGCAGGGACTGGAGCTCAGATGCCCAGCACACAACTGAAAAGCTGAAGAGAGGGCTGTGTCTGCACACACCTGTTATTCTCGGGTTCCCATGGTGAGACAGGAAGGGGAAACAGGAGATTCTCCAGAAGCACAGGCCAGCCACCCTGCTGTCCACAGCAGCAGACAAGGGACCAGTCTCAAACAGGGAGGAACGCAAGGGATCACACCTGAGGTTGCCTCTTGACCGCCACATGCACGCTGTAGTAGCATGCACAAGAATAGGTAGACACGCATACACACTCTCACAGAAACACTCAAAACTAGCTGACAAAGTCTTGCACAAGTCATTAAGGTATGCCAGTCCTGCGGCATGAACACATGACTTCAAATGACAACTTGTTGATATATTAGCATGACAGAGCAGTCTGTGACCAGCACTAAGAATCGGTGAGAAACCGGGGAGAGGCTGGAGATGGATCCAAATGCTGGTTTTAATATATAATATATAAGCAAGGATTGTTAAGTGCTGTGCCCCAGTGCAGCTACCAGGATGCGTGGAAACTTTTAAAGAGGTAGAGACTAGTTAGTGGGATGTTAGGTCACTGGGTGTGCCATTTAAAGGGATTATCAAATTCAGTTCCTTTCTCTTTCATATTTGGGCCATGAGATAATCTTCTATGATGTGCTGCCTCACACAGCAGAAGCCTTAAGTTCCTGGGTGAACCTGATCAAAACTGACACTTCCTAACTGCGGGTCCCAAAGGAGACTTTTCTTTGTTCCTAAGCTTTTATCTTGGGTATCTGTTAGAGAAACAGAAAGCTGGTTAATACAATGGGGGGGGGGGACAGACTGTGCAATAAACAGCAATGGGAATCAAGCAGAGGAGAATGAAGGTGGATAATCTTTTTAAAAAAGATTTACTTTTTATTTATGAGTGCCTGTGTGTGCAGTATGCTCAGAGGCCAGAAGAGGGCATTGGCTCCCCCGGTGAAGTTACAGGCGATTGCGAGCTGTTTGATGTGGGTCCTCTGCCAAGAGCAGCAAGCACGCAACCACTGAGCTCCCACCTCCCCAAACACATGAGACATCTTTCTTATGTCTTATACCAGATCAATTCCACACCAAACAAAAACAAACCATAGTGACTGAAGTACCCTAGGCCAGTGTTAGAATTATAAAAATTCACTAAGACTGGAATAAAGGTTCAGTTCAATGCTAGAATTATGCTCGGATACATAAAGCTTAGCATTTGATTCCCACAAAATCACACAAAAGGAACACACACGCACGCACTTAACTGAAGCTCACTGAACTGTGTACTTGACTGAATTTTACAGTATGTGATACGTCTCAATAAAGCTGTTTAATAGGAAACCATAAAAGCTTCTGAAATAAGAATGGTGCTGTTTTAAAAATAGCATCCCAAAGTGAGGTTGGGTGAAAGACTCCGTTGGTGAAGTGCATTCTGGGAAACTGTGAGGCCCTGAACCTGGATCCTTGGACCCACATAAAATATCAGGAATGGTTCACATGCTGGAATCTCAGTGCTGGAAGTCTGGGACAGACACGCAGACCACAGGTGCTCACAGACCAGTCAGTCTACCTGAATCAGTGAGTCTCAAGTTCAGTAAGAGACCCTGACTCAAACCGTGAGGTAGGAGGGACTGAGGAAGACACTCAACACAGACCTCTGTTCTCCATAGGCTCACACGAGTAAACACATGTATACAAGTGTGGCTCACACACCACAAAAATAAAATAAGAATCCCAAAGCGGCAAATAACTTTTATAGAGAATGCAATCTCTTAAGACTGGTAATTTGACTATGTAAAATTTTAAAATTTTACTAAAAAGATATCCTACATCAAAAGACAACTGCCAACTGAGGAAAAATGAACAACCTCAATATGAAAGAACAAAACAACACACACACACACAGAGCTTCATTTAGAAAGAGAACACACTAAGTGGGGTGAGGCAGTTTTCAGGGAAGGGTAATATACCATTTACCATTGGAAACAAAAAATAAGAAGTCTCACCTACATATGGTAAGTCTGAAAGGGCGGGTGATGCAGCTGGGTTGGTCCAGTGATTGCCTAAAATCCTGAAGCCTAGGGTTCCATCCCTAGCACAACATAAACCAGGCATGGTGGTACATGCCAGCACCCAGGAAGTAGAGGCAGAAGATCCGAAGTAAAAGATCATCCTCAGCTAATGGATGAGTTAGAACCCAGCCTGAGAGACACAAGAACTTGTCCCTCTAAAACACACACACACACAAACGCACACACACAGAGACACACAAACACATACACAGACACACAGACAAAGACACACACACACACGCACACACTTAAATAAAAATGTATAAATCCAAGGCAGTGAGAGACCCTGCCTCAAAAAAGAGGTGAGGTGGACAGCATCTGAAAAATGAGAAGTCTTTGACCACCATACACATGTGAACACACATGCATGCACACTTGTGCACACATGTACCTACACGAGGCAAGAACATGCACACACACAACATACATATATACACGGGGACATAAAAACAAACACGTGGTGATACAATAAAGAACATGTACAAAGTTGGCATAGCTTCTGCTATGGTCCTGCCTGGAAGCTGAGATGACATGACATGAGAGGGAGCCTCATAATACCGTTCATCCAGGTGAGGGTCTCCTGAGGCTAGTGTTGTGTGTATTTTGCAACAATTAAGTCTCTTTGTTGATAGAAATAAGTAACACTTCAGTTTCCTCTACAAAGGCAAAAACAAACAAAGGTCCCATGCGCCCTGGGAAGATGTCTATAATAACCCAATGCCTAGTCAGTCTCCAGGGAGGGCTGCAAGGGCGCTCCTCCCACACCTAACATCTGGTTCCCAAGGGTCCTCTGTCAATATATTTTGAGCCAAACATTCCATACAGCTACGGCTCCTCACAACTTAGTTTATCGGTGCTTTTTAGAACCTCAAAGGCAACGCTGGGTAATTGCACAATGTTGCTGCTGAGATTCATTGACCCCAGGTTAGCAAACGCCGTGTAACACGCCCTCGCCCTACTGCGATAATTTCTCTGTCAGGGAGAAATCTGCACCTCATCTTCTCATCTCATGGGTGTTAAGCAGATAGATGTTTATCCCCAGGTATGCCGGAATGATTATACAATGGCCAAAATGAAAGAAAGAAATTATTTTCCTGATAGCATGTCAGAAGGCCAATTACTGTGGTAGAAAAATGTACGCAGAAATGAGGCACCTTCTATTTTTCTTCCAAAATACCAAGAAGGTATTTTTTTTTTTTTTGCTTACTTTTATGGTTCTGCCTTTATCCCTAAAAAATCAACCAGTATAAATCACGCTTCCTGATTTGTATTAGAATCACAGCAAACAATAAATAAGAAATACAAGTCCTGAGCATGCAGCTCAGTGGCAGAGGTTGCTTAGTATGCGTAAGGGCTTGGAGTTTGATTCCAAGACGAAGAGGAGGAAGCAGGGGGAGGATGCAGGAAGAAGAGAGGGAAAGAGGATGAAAAGGAGAGAGAAGAGAAACAGGAGGAGGAGGAGGAGGGGGGAGGAGAAAGGAAGAGGAGGAGGAGGGGGAAGAGGGAGGAAGAGGAGGAGGAGGAAGAAGAGAGGAGGAGGGAGAGGGGGAAGAGGAGGAGGGGAGGAGGAGGAAGAGGAGGAAGAGGAGGAAGAGGAGGAAAAGGAGGAGGAGGAAGAAGAGAAGAGGAGGAGGGAGAGGGAGGAAGAGGAGGAGGGGGAGAGGGAGGAAGAGGAGGAGGGGAGGAGGAGGAAGAAGAGAAGAGGAGGAGGAAGAGGGGGAAGAGGAGGAGGAGGAGGAGGAAGAAGAGGAGGAGGAGGAAAGAGAAAGCATGGGAAAGGCCAGGCAGTGGTGGCACACACCTTTAATACCAGCACTCAGGAGGCAGAGGCAGGTGGATTTCTGAGTTCGAGACCAGCCTGGTCTACAGAGTGAGTTCCAGGACAGCTAGGGCTATAGAGAGAAACCCTGTCTCAAAAAACCAAAAAAAAAACCAAGCAAGCATGGGAAAGCAACTTTGCAAGCTCATAGAAAGACCATATCCTTTGCAGTGGCATGCACTGTAAACCCAACACCCCTATAGCAAGATAGGAAACAGAATCATTTAGAAGCTCATTGGCCAGCCAGCCTGGGGTGTGCATGGCAGAAACAAGAGATCCTGGCTCACGAACAAGATAGAAGGAGAAAGCTTGTCCTGAAAGCTGTCCTCTGCCTCAAGCGTTGTGGTCAAGCACACCCAAGCTCACTCACATCACATGTGCAATGATAAATAATCAAATAAATATTAAAATATGCTGTCCTTGCACCAGATAGCATAGTAAAAATGAAAGAAAGGGGCTGGAGGGACGGCTCAGTGGTTAAGAGCACCAGCTGTTCTTTCTAAGAACCTGAGTTCGATTCCACCCACAAAGTGGCTCACAACCTTCTGTAACTCCAGTTCTGAGGGACCTGATGCTCTCCTGGGGCTGCTGTTGGCACCAGGCAAGCTCATAGTATACAGACATACACACAGGCAAAACACCCATGAACAGAAGCAATAATGAAATAAAGTTTTAACAGAAGTAGCTACAGGGAAGAATGATTCTCAAAAGAAACCATACCATCCTTTTCATTGTGACATTGTGTTCTGATTCAAAAATCGATTCATCTTTGACCTGGCTAGCAGGCCTGGTGCCCTCATCTCACAGGTGGGGACAAAGGCCAAATGGCTTTCCCAAGCAGTAACATATAGGTTCAGAAGACAGACCAACCCCACATGGGTCTCTACCCAGCCTCACAGGCTACACGAGTTACTCATTTATTATCTGCTGCACAGGCAGGGTTCGTTTTGTTCTTCATACAATGGAACATGTAATAAAGTAGTCCATGTAAGTCAATTCCTAATACCTACTACAACCTGGAAATTACACGCAAAATAATGTGTCTGGCCAGTGCTGTATGTGCTCTGACCCTAACAGGATGCCCAAGCTTTTAGTATTTTGAGATGACCTTGTCATCTATAAAGTTCATGCCCGGGAAACATGTTATCAAAGCTATCATATATATGATGTCTCAGTCAGTAAAATGCATGTCACATAAGATGAGGACTTGAATTTGGGGTCCTCTGTATCCATTTAAAAAGTCAGACATGACAGCACACATCTATACACTGATTATCCCAGCTCTGGGAAGATGGAGAGAGGCAGATCCCTGAAGCTCAGCCCAGCCAAATCAGTGAACTCCAGGGTCAGTGAGAGATCCTGAGCCAAAAAGTAAAGTGCAGAATAATAAAAGAAGACACTCAACATTGACCTCTGACCTCCGTGCACATGTGTACACACTCATGCCAACACACACACAGACACATATAAACAGATACACACAGACACTCACATGCACACACACAGACACACTCACATGCAGACACACACAGACACACTCACACACACACATACACACTCAAGTCCAATAACATTTTCAGCCTATGATTTTGGGTGAAGCACGGGTCCATCCATAGCTGGCCTTGGCTGCTTAGACCTTGAGCTGACATGCCCGAAAGGGAAGGGGGCTAGGGAGAGACAAGGAACAAGGCCACACTGCACTGTGTGCTCCAAGCTGGGAAAGAGCTACAGGCTCTAAGCTGCTGCTTTCTGCCCCCCAAGAACAGAGATCCTGGATAGCCACTGATGAAATCTGAAGTCACCACACCAATGGTCTCTGAGTCTTTGGGAGGCCTGAAAGTGTGTGCCAGAGGTACCTGGCCCCAGAAGCCCCAAACATCCTGGAGTAGAGAGAAGGGTTCTGGTCAGTGTGTGTGTGTGTGTGTGTGTGTGTGTGTGTGTATGTGTGTGTATGTGTGTGTGTTTACATGTACATTAATCATATGTAAGCAGGTACATGTGCATGTGAAGGGGTAAGAGACAAACTTGGCTGTTGTTACTCAGAAGCAACCTACCTTATTTTGAGACAGGGTCTCTTACTGGCCAGGAGCTCTCTGATTAGGTTACTCTGGCTGGTCAGTGAGCCCCAGTCATCTGCCTCATTCTGTTTCTGGGATTAAAATCACGCACTACCACCTAACTTGTTGTTTGTTTGTTTGTTTGGGTTTTTTTTTTTTTAATAGTGTGGGTTCTGGGAATTGAACTCAAGTCGTCATGTTTGCCTAGAAGCCACTTTACCAGCTAAGCCATCATCTTCCAAGCCCACTGGGCTTTCCTATCAGCAACAGATCTTCAGGTCAGCTTCAGATACTCAACCTCTAACATAAAAGTGGAAACAAACATCACCCCCTAAAAAGGAAGAACTAGAGAAACACAGCTCCGAGCCACAAGGGATGGCTCCCGTTATGGCCAGTTAGCTGTATGGCCGGTTAGCTGGCAGACGGCTAGTTACATTAACCACTGCATTTAACCTGCAATTTTGTGATGCCAGGCATCTAATGGAAGGTGGGAGAGGGAATGGCCAATGCTGCACTCTGCAGAAGCAAACAAGAAAAACAGGTTTTAAAGGAGCAAAAATCACTAGCATAGTTAAAACACTACACTGAACCACTGGGGGAAACGCCCTCCCAGATCTCCCAGAACACAAAGCTGAAACAGCTATTGAGAGGGGCTCAAAAGCCACAGGATGGATTTAGCCAGCTTCCCTCATGGTCCATGTGTTGGCATGCAGCCACTTATTGTCTCAAGGCCTCAGAGCACTTATAGAAAAATAGCAAATCAGCCTTCTATATCACAGACTGTAACAGAGAATAACCCGGCACTTAGCTTCCTAAGAAGCAGCAAGGAGCAAAACTCACTGAAGCTGCAAAGGTGTGAGAACTCCGAATCTTTGAGCAGAGGCAGGGTTGACAGACACCCAGCCGTGTCCCAAGCCCAAGAAGGCACAGCATGAAAAGCACAGATCCAATTTACCTGGCTTACGCTGGGGTCACACGTCTATAGGTCTCGGTCACTTAGAAACAGCAGATCTACACGATAGGCTCGCCTCCAGCAAACTTTTCTTGCCCTTAGCTAGTATGTAGCACCACGTAGGTGTCATGTAGTTTTAAAGAGCTCCCTGGAACTGTACAGTTCCTGGATGGGAGGCTTCACCCCCATTCTAGAGACCAGCCTGCATGAGGGTAAAATGACCACCTATGATTTGGTCAGAACCTGTCAGTTATCTTCAGCTTTCCAGAAGCAGGCCCAGAGTTTTGGGCATAACAGGTCCCAATACCTTAACACAACTGACACCAAAGTAGAAGCACCATTCAGGCCTTGGAACCCTGCCCACAGGCAGCAACATCTGCCAAAAGAGGAACAAAGACCTAATCCATCAAAGTCCTCAGTTCTGGGAAAAGTGCCTAAGTGACTTAACCTTGCTTTTTGGCTTCGTAGTCCTACTACTGGCTAACTGCTCTTATTAACTGAAGTGTCTCAACCCAGGATGTGGTTTTTGTGCTTAACAGCTCACCCAGAGAAAGGCTTGGGTCTGTACTTAAGTCCCAGACACCCAGTATAGCTACCAGCCAGCTAATAAAGACTTCCTCTTGGCTTGAACCCATGCCCAGGCAGTCTTCTCTGGTGAGTCTTCTCTGCTAGATACCTTACAACATGGTACAGTCATGGCAATAAGACCACAAGGGGAATTTGTCAATCTAGGGGGCTAAGGATGTTTAGTTTTGTGGCAACTTGGCTGGGCCACAGTGCCCAGATAGGTAGTCACTGTCTTGTTTTCTTTGCCTGTTGTGATAAGATGCCCTGGCAGTGGTAAGTTAAGGGAGAAAGGGTTTATTCCAGCTCGTACTTCAAGGTGCTGTCCTACATGGCGGGGAAGTCAAGGCTGCAGACGCGTTGATCGTACCCATAGTCAGGAGGCAGAGAGGAGCATGCGTGGGGCTGCTCATCTCACTTCTCCTTCCTCTATAGGCCCAGGAGCCCATCCCAGGGATGGCACCACCTAGAGTCGGGAGGGCTTCTCACTTCAGTTAATGCAGTCAAGATTATCCCCCAGGGATATTCCCAGGGACCCACATCCCAGGTGATGGCAGATCCTGCCAAGCTGACAATACACAGCACAGTTGCCATTGTTCTGGATGTTTCTGTGAGGGTGTGTGTTGGACAAAGTTCAGGCATAAATTGTTAGACATGAAAAAAGCAGACGGCCTTTCCTGTGATGAACAGGTCTCATCAATCCACTCAAGGTGGAAATGGAGCAAGACTGACCACCTTTGAGCAAGGCAGGGGATTTGCCAACACATACCTTCAAGCGTCCTCCCCAGGGCTCCAGCCTCCAGGTCAATTGTGGCTCAGCCTCCATAACAACAGACACCAATCCCTCAAATCGAATCACCCAACCCCCTCCCAGATATAATATTCTGAAAAACTTCAAGAAAACACGCTAGCAACCACCTACCTTTACAACCTGAAGGATCTCACCAGTTTAGGATTGGGTTCTGTAGTAGTTTGAATGAAAACGGCCCCCATAGAGTCCTATATCTGAATGATTGGTCTTTAGTTGGTGGAATTGTTTGGGAAGGATTAGGAGGCGTGGCCATGCTGGAGGTGTGTCACTGGGAGCAGGCTTTGCTAGTGAGTGCTCTTTGCTTATAGATCAAGATATAAGGTCTCAGCACCTGCCCCAGCATCATGCCTGCATACTGCTATGCTCCTTGCCATGCTAGTCATGGGCTCACCCTCTGAAACGGCAAGCCCTAATAAATTCTTCCTTCTTGGGTGTGTGTGGTGTCTTATCACAGCAATCAGAAAGTAGACAACAGGTTCTGATGCTCTGTGCCTTGTTCGAAGCAATCAGCTTCTCTGCCAAACACTTCCCCACACCTCCTATGTGTACCCCAAAATACATGGCTCAAGGACAGAGAGACGGCTCAGCAAATTAAGGGTGCTTGCTGTTCTTTCAGAGGAACTGAGTTCAGTGTCTAGCATCCACACTGGGTGACTCACAAATGCCTGTTAACTCCATAGGGACACAATACCCCTGGCCTCCACAGGTACTGAACACACCTGCACACACATGCACACACACATTAACATAATTTAAAATGAAATAAATCTTTAAACGCACCCTGCTCCCATCAACCCAATCCAGTGGCCCGTCTCAGAAAAGGACCCTCTGGAGACCAGCTCAAGTCCTGTGGCCCAGCTAGAGATACAGCAAAGACAACTGATCTGCTCAGTTGGGGTCAGGCTGGTGGTGACCCCAGAAACGAAACTTAATGAGCCAGCCCTCATTCACTCCTTTGCTTCCCTGTCCTTTCTTGGCCATCAGTAAGGAGAGTCAGGACACAGCCAGTCTGATCAGGCAGGACCCATGCATTCTGGAAGGCTAGAATCTTAAAGGATGGACAGACATACTTGAGAGGGAGTGTGGGGTAGACAAGGGAGGCAATAACATTCGTTATCTGTCTTGTGATAAAATGCCTGACAAAATTAACTTATGAATTTATTCCGGCTCGGGGTTTGAGGGCACGGTCTGTCACAGCTGGGAAGGCAAGCAGTAGGGTGAAACAGCTGGGTCCACAGTCGGGAAGCAGCGAGAGACCCCAGCCCATGGGATGGCCAACAGTGGAGGTGGGTATTCCCACCCCAATTGACCTAACTTAGACCCGCCTTCACAGACATGCAGAGCTACACCCCCTTGTTGATTCTACCTCCTGTCAAGTTGCCAATAGATATTAATCATCTCAAGAGCTTTGCTCCTAGGCAACTCCGCCCATCCTGCCTGTCCTCTCGGAGCTGCCTGGAGTAACAAGAGGATCCCCCCATCCCAAGACATCAATTGACACAACTGGGACCCACTCTGCCCTGTCCTAAACCAGCCATGTCGTTCTCCTTCACCAAGGGGAAAAAATTGTCCGATATTTTCCCTGAACCCGGAAGAGATTTGATGTGACTTGCCCAAGGGCTGGAACTGGGATTATCTCCCCCCATTCCTATCACACAACATGCTCAGGTGACCACTCACATGAAGGAATCCATCAAGTCCTCATAGGAAGATGACATGCCTCAGGAGTCAGTAGGAGTGGTGGACATAAATCAGGGGCCTCAGCCACACCTCTATAGAGCTCCAGACAGCCAAGGTCCTAGGAGCTGCTGCCTTCCCAGTGGCCCAGTGTGTGGCACATAGGGTGTGGCTACTGCCCAGGCAGTGGGGATCAAATACCTTGGGTCATGATCACAAATTCAAACTCATGTGCTCATTTGGCTGTTTCTCTTCCACCGCATCAATTTGGCGGTCAAATGCAACTGGAGGTGTTAGCGTGCAGTAGTCTGTGGTGTGACTTAAGTCTGCCTATTAGTGGCTTTTCTCATTGCTCAGACTGAACTCCTGAGAAGAAGCAATTTAAGGAAGGCAGACTCATTCTGGCTCACCATCCATCAAAGTGGGAAAGGCATGGCCGCAGGCACAGTACCCTGATTGTCACAGCTTCCTTAGTTAAGCAGAGAACAAATAGGAAATAGGGCCAGGCTATAAAGTCACAGTGCCCACTCCCGCTGACCCGCTTCCTCCAGCGAGGCTCTAGCTCCTAACGCAGAAGTTCTCAATCTTCCTAACCCTGCGACCCCTGCGACCCTGTAATACAGCTCCTCATGCCGTGATGACTCCCAGCCAGAAAATTACTTTTGTTGCTACTTCATAACTGTAATGTTGCTATGGTTATGAATTATAATGTAAATTCCTGTGTTTTCCAACGGTCTTAGGTGACCCTAGTGAAAGGATCATTTGACCCTCAAAGGGTCATGACCCACAGGTTGAGAACTGTCCTAAAGGTTCCACGACCTTAAAACAGAACCATCAGCTGGGGGCCAAGCATTCAAAATCAAGAGCCTATGGAGGTCATTTTATTTTCAAACAGTTAATGTACACATGCACGCACGTGTGTACACACAAACACACACGCACTCACGCACACTCCGTTGATTTATTTTGTTTGGTGAGCAGGACCTCACCATGTAGCCTAGGCTGGCCTCATACTCACCACCCTCCTGCTTCTGTCTTCTGGATGCTGGGGTTACAGGTGTGTCACCAAGCCAAGGACAAGGCTACCTCTCCAGGTAATAGTGCCTGAGGTGAGCTCTCCTTCCCCTGAGCTTTCAATCTTGCTAGCATCTGGCTTTCCTAGAATCCAAGACTGCCTCCCACACTACCTCCACCCCTGAGCTGTGGAGGGGGTGACCTTGGGCTCCCTGTTCCTTATGATCAGCCTTCCAGAGACAGCTCGATTTGAACAATAGGTGTGCTCTTATGAGGGCTAGCGGCAGGGCCACCTAGACACAGAGTGTGACAAAACAGGCCTCCTCTTACCTTTGACACATCATACCGGAGGAGTCCTTTGCTCCCAGATCACAAATGGAGCCAAAGCTTACAAGAACTCGGGCTCAGCCTGTGAGTGAGACTACTGTCCCTTTCCTCCAGGGCCACCTAGTTCACCTTTAAGAAATGGCTTCCCTCCCTTCTTCCCCATCCACCCATCCACCCCTCCACTCCTGTCGTCCCCGTCCGTCCCCTCAGGGGAGTCTCTCTGACTTCAGCTGTCCTATCGCTCGCCCTGTGACATCTGACACCTTTCCTCTCTTCTGTTTTCTTATGCTTTCTCCTGACTCTCCTCATCCACCCCTCATCAGGAGACAACGCCTCATCACCCAGCGTACACCGACTCTCCATGAAATTCATTTTTCATTTTTGGTTTACATGTGTTTATTTTGAATGGGGGAGGCACGCCACGGGACACCTGTGAATGTCGGAGGACAGCTCGCAGGAGCCGGTTCTCTTCTTCCTTCATGTGGGTAGTTCTAGGACTCACACTCAGGTCATCAGGCTTTCGGGCAAGCGCCTTTTACCCACTGAGCCATCTCACTGGCCTATAACTTAGAGATGGCAAATCGCCACCCAAAATTCATGCTACAGGGCGGGGTGGGAGTAGGTACAGTGCCTGTCTACCATGCACGAAGCCCTGGGTTTCACCTCTAGCGCCATGTAAACCAGGCATGACGGCACACACCTCTAATCCCGGCACTCAGACAATAGAGTCAGAGGAGCAACAATTCAAGACCATCCTTGGCTACATTGTCACGTTTGAGACCAGCCTGGGCTATAGGAGTTCCTATCTCAAAAACTAAATAGTATGAAGGAAATCCCATAATACACGCCACAGTTCCTTCACTTAACACCAAAGCACACAGAGTTTTAATTCCGAGCCTGACTTAAAGGCGTCACACTGCTCACCAAGGGAAGATGTATATGCTGTACTAATTGTGGTTTCCCTGGTGACAGGATGGTCTGAAGTCCCTGCTGATGGCATAGATCACTGCCTTAAGATTAATCACCTCATAAAGTGTGTTCGCATGATAGTTTACAGTGGCTGCCTCTGAAGCAAAGGCTGCCCGTGAATCAGAGCCTCTCACCAGACGTTTACCGAGTCCTCGCCAACAAGGATCAACTCAAATCATCCTGAAGGAAGAGGATCTGGAGAAAATAGTCATCTGTAAAGATGGCAGCTTAATTAAGGAGCTGGCCCCGTGAGAGTCAACATGACATGACCATTACGCAAAGAAACGCATATGTTCGAAGAATGGGAACCACATAAATAACGCATCTCACGAATGAGTCCTGCAAAGGGTTGATTTCATAATATGTTAAATTACACAGCCCTTGGGCAGCTTATCTGCCCAGTAATCAACTGTGCTCTGCCCAAGGGTATATATTTGGAAGCAAAATAAAACTTTTTTTAAAAAAGTTAAAAAGTACAGGGGTGATGGCTCATGATTTAAAAGCACTGGCTGCTCTTCCAGAGGACCTGAGTTCAGTTCCCAGCAAGCACATGGTGGCTCACGACTGTCTCTGACTCCAGCTCCAGGAGATCCGACATTTTCTTATGGCTTCCTTAGATACCCTCCCATGGCTTCCTTAGATACCCCTCCATGGCTTCCTTAGATACCCCCCCATGGCTTCCTTAGATACCCCCC
>JADRCH010000034.1:4633534-4677538 GCA_019843965.1 Rhynchomys soricoides
TAGATACCCCCCCATGGCTTCCTTAGATACCCCCCCCATGGCTTCCTGAGATACCCCCACACACACACACACACATACACGGCCTACATCCATACAGACACACATAATACATAAATTAAAGCAGAAAACATTCTCTTAAAAGGTTGGGAAAGACGAACCCTTGCTGCTGACAACTCGTTACTGGATGCTGCTTAACTAAACACATGCGCAGGCTCCACGCCACCTCTTTAACACTCAGCAGCGTGACCATTCTCAAAGCTACAGGACCCAAAATCTCCCCCAGTGAACTCTGTGTGTTTTCCTAAACCTCAAACAACATGAGTAAAAATTGTTGTGTGTGGGTAAGACTGCCTGCTTCTTTTCTCTGGGGCCTGCTGGCTTGCCTGGTTCATATGCAGCTGCTAACACAAACATGTTTAGGGTTGGATTTTGTTTTCTTCAGAAATCATCTAGCATATCAGAATTTCATCCAAATCACACTGATCTTATATTGAAATCAATATAAAGCATGTCCGAACCTGTTACAATGAACTAGACGGATGACAGCCAAAATGGGGAAGATTCACATGTGTGTTTGTATCTGTGACTGTATTCAGAACTGTGTGTGCAAGCAGAAGCAAGAAGAGGGCATCAGATTTCCTCCTCTGTGGTACCCCACCTTTTTCCTTTGAGGCAGGGTCTCTCCCTGAGTCTGGGGTTCACATTTTTCTTGTTGAGACTGTAAATCAGCAAGCCCCGGGGATCCTCCTGCCTCTGTGCCCTCAGAGTTGGAGTTACAGGTGTGCCTAACTTGTTACGCAGGTGCTGAGATCAGAAGCCCAGTCATCACAACTATAAAGCAAATGCAACTGCTCAGCCATCTCTCCACATTCCCAGCCTCAATACTAAATATATACATAATGATGGCGCTGAGAGACAGCTCCGGGGTCCAGTGCACTGGGTGCTCTTTGCAGAGGACTCAAGTTCAATTCCCAGCACCCACATGGTGGCTCATGATCATCTGTAGCTCCAGTTCCAGGAGAGCCAGAGCTTCTTGCAAGTTCCATGGGCATGTGGTTCACATATATACATTACATGCATGCAGGCAAAACATATACGCATAATAAATAAATAAATAAATCTTTAAAAAATATACAATCACTATCATATGTTTCCATCACTACATGCTTAGGTAACCAAGGAGCCGCACTAAGTTTTAGAGATACATTAGCTTCTACTTATAAAACACCTCCAGGGTCCTGTGCAGGGGTCTACACCAGCATCTTTTTCTCCTCATCACAAAGTCACGTGACTAGATACTCACCGATGTGACCAGTCAGAGAAGGCCCAAGGAACACCTGACAACTCTCACCTTCACCAGGGGTCTCCTCTCCAAGTTGATTGGGTTACCTCGGCAACCCCTCCAGGACTCCACTTTCCATTGTTGGAGAATTCTACCAGCTACACAGAGGCATCACAGAGAAATCTGATGAGCCAGCATGTCCAGTTACCACAGGGTGCCCAAAAGATACCAGAAATAAGGCTCCGCCTTCGACAGAAAAACAGAAAACTGGATGTGATGGTACATGCCTGTAATCCTAGCACTAGGGAGAATGAGGCAGGAGGACTGCTGTGAGCTCATGGCCAGTCTAGCCAGACTTAGGGAGTACTCACCAACTATAGCAAGGCAGAGTCACACACACCCCAAATCTAGATTTTAGATTGCAAGTGAGGGCTGGAATTCTCGGAACCGTTTTAAACAACACATGCAGTCCAGTAAGACAGACACAGGGTATAACACACTTTTCTAACTACTTTGCATGTTTCTGGCCATGTAGTAAGACTAGTGTGGCTTTTACCCTAGACTTCTGCATGGTAATGCGGTATCTTAAATATTGCCATGTAGTAAGACTAGTGTGGCTTTTATCCTAGACTTCTGCATGGTAATGCAGTATCTTAAATATTGCCTTCAAACATAATACCTGTCCATAAATTAATACCTGATGAACCTCTTCCTGTCCCCAACGTCATGGGTGTATTTCATATAGTTCTCACCTGGGGACGGGAGTTAATAGTCGTGTTTAGCTACAGGAGGGTACTCACCCATGTGGGTACACGTGGAGGACAGAAGGGGACATCCAGATGTCTTCCTCGTCTGCTTCTCTACCTTAGATTTTGGCACCATGGCTCACTGATGTTGCCAGCCTGGCTGGCCAGCAATCCCCCCGGATCCACCTGCTTCTGTCCCCCGGCTCCAGAGTAACAGGCACAGGTCTTCACACCGGGCATTTTTATGTACGTTCTGGAGATCAAACTCAGATCCCCCAGGCAAGCACCTCACTGACTGAACTTTCTCCTCAGCCTTTATTGATATTAGGCCTCCATATTACCTGAGGCGAAACCAACATATCTGGTTATCCCAACCCATGTTGGTTCTGAAAGCCTCCTTGTCAGAACGCAGTCCAAGAATGGAGTCGAGTGAGGAGAATTCTGGGTGCTTGTGGGAAAACAAGACAAGAGTCTTGAGACCTTGGTTTCTTCAAAACACTGAATTGCTCTTGGAATCTGCTTCCCTGCTCCTTTCAGATGTAGCATAGAGGAGTTGACTTCAGCCGTCCAGGGGCCTCTATGAAAACACCACGCGTGGCTTGGCTTGTGATAGAACACCTTACTCGTGTGATTCTTCTTAATCCCCAGAGCACAAACTGCCTGACGCTCTGAATAAAGATGGCTTCTGCATGGGAATTTAGTCCGCCTCATTTTTAGGTCCCCGCTCTCCCAGGTTCATCCCGCCTACTGGGGCAGCAAACACTTCCTCAGTAAAGTCAGAGTCCTTTTCCTTTCTCAATCGGCTGTGGAGAAGACACCTGCCATTTATGGGGACTTCATGTCTTGAACCCGCGCTTGTCTCTCCTAACACCATCCTGTGGAGACGCTGGGCTCTGACCTCTGGTATTTCAATTTTTTATATTTTAGATTATAACCACTTAATCTTTTAAACTACCCCATTATTTTCACGTTCACTGTGACATTCCATTTAAGATTTATCCCATTGCCTTTGGCTGGGTTAGTTTTCTTTCATCCTTCTGATATTCATGCACATCTGTCTTGTGGAGGACCATTTTTTTTCCCCATTGCTTCAGTGGTCAGAAGTTTATCTTCCCTGTAGAGCTGGGTTAAAAATGCTATTCCATTTTCTTCTAGCTACATTAGAGATAAACTCGGTGTAATTTAAAAAGCAAAGACCTTCAGAGTCGAGAGTTAGTGAGCGAGATGCTCTTGGAGAGTTTTCAAGGTGGATCTGATGGCATCAGAACCCAGCAGATGCTACAGAATGGTCTCCTCTCCCGTCAGGAGTAATGGTGACCATGACTCCCAGGAGCTGGAGCTTTCAAACTTATCCTGGAGCCCTCCACTCCCTAAAACTCTCTCAGCTGCCAGAATTAGCATTTATACCTCCGCTATCTTTGTTGGTTTTGTGTTTGTATTCTGAGACAGGGTCTCACTCTGTAGCCCTGGTGTGACTGGTACTCACTATGTACCTCCCCTTGAGCCCATGGCAGTCCTCCTGGTTCATCCTCCTGAATGCACTCTGGTAACCATAAACTCTGTCTTACATAAATCAATTTTGGGGTGGGAGGAGCTAGCTCAGTCATTAAGAGTGGCTCAGGTCCTCTGCTCTTCCAGAAGACCTGAGTTTTGTTCCCAGCACAACCCCCTATAGCTCAAGATTCAGATCTGATGCCTTCTGGCCACTCACACGCGCGTGCACACACACACATACCCACAAAATGAAAATAAAATATTTATTTTCTAAACTGAGTTTTTGGCAAACGAGATCATCATGTGCAAAAGCAATGGCATAAGACATGCACTGCCACCCAGGTCATAAAAACCAAACAGGAACGTCTATGAGGATGTTTCTCCTGAAACCTAAACTGTGTTCTGTTTATTTATTACCTATTCATTTATTTTATTTTATTTGAGGCAAGCTCTCACTATGTTCCTCAATCTGGATTGGAATCTATCATCTTGAGCCTCCCAAGTGCTAAGATTACAGGCAGGTGCCACTGTCCTACCCAGGCTCCAAGGTTACAGTCCAAAGGACTTGTAAGATACTTTGCAACGAGGTCTACAAAGATATAAGGCAATGAGTGTCATATAGTGATGGTTTGGATGAGAAGTGTCTCTCATAAATTCATGAACTCAAACATTTGCTCCATCATTGGTGGTGCTGGGTAGGAGGTTATGGAACCTTTAGATGCTGCTGGAGGAAGTACATCACTAAAGATGAGCTTTGAGGACTTATAACCTCTGCCTCTCCTGTCTCCCTTCCTCCCCTCCGCCCCTTCCCCCCTCCTCTCCTCTCCTCCCCCTCCTCTTCCTCCTTCAGTTCCTCCTCCCCCTCCCTTTTCCCCTCCCCCTTTCCCTACCCATCTCCCTCTCCCTCCCCTTCCCCTCCCTTCCCCTCCCCCTCCTCCTGTCCCTCCCCCTCCCCCCCTCCCTCCCCTTCTTCTTCTTCATTTGGATTTTTGTGCCAGGGTTTCACTGTGTAGCCCTGGCTGTTCTAGAACTCTCTTAGGTAGATCAGCTGGCGTCCAATTCAGTAATCCACCTGCCTCCTCTCCCTCCCAGTGCTGGGACTAAAGGTGTGCGCCACCACTGCCCACTGTCCAGCTCTCTTCTCTTCTTTTCCCCTCTCCTCCTCCCCCCTTCTCCTCCTCTCCCTCTGCCTCCCCCCTCCTTCCTCCCCTCCTCTCTCTCTCTCTCTCTCTCTCTCTCTCTCTCTCTCTCTCGTGTGTGTGTGTGTGTGTGTGTGTGTGTGTGTGATATCCTCCTCCCCTCTGCCTCCCCCACCTGAATCTCTCTACTTCCTATGTGCAGGTAAAAATGTGACCGGCTAGCTTCCTGGTCCTGCCACCCCGAGTCTTGCCTTTCAGGGTATTATGAATTCTAGCCCTACGAAACCCTAAACCAAAATAAGAGTCCTCTAGAATTTTCTTTTGGTTGTGGTATTTTAATCCCGGCCGCTAAAACATAACTAATGTACACACTGCACAAAACTTCTACCCAGGGGGATACTGATAGAGTCAGTCAGTGATGGAATGAGACAACGTGGAACCTTAAACATTCTGCAGCCTAAGGTCCAGGGTTTCTAGCTCAGTGGGTAAGTGCTTGTTCAGCCCATGGAAGCCCTTGGTTCAATCTCCATCCAAAAGAAATTCTCTATAATAAAGAAAAACACACTGAGGAGGTCTGGGTGCTACTCTATTGGCAGAGTACTTGCCCAGCATGCATGAAGTCCTGGACTCCATCCCCAGCACCAAATAAACCAGATATAATGGCATATGCCTGTAAGTTCATACATGCACACACATGCTGCACATGCATACACATAAGCAAAATACCCATACACATCAAATACATCTAAAAATATTTTTAAATAGAATTACACACACACATATACACTGAAATCTGAGGAGAAATAAAAACAGATTAAATGAAAAAATTAAAAGCCAAACTGCTAAGGCTGTCCTGGTTTATGATGTAGAACCTTGGAGCAGCATACTGTTCTATTTGGTATAGATCTGTGGCAGTATGTTGGAAAAGGATCTGTGAAAATAAGCAAATAGACACAGCATCCATCATATCAACCAATGTAATAATACACTTAAGCTAAAAGTCACTTTTTGTCCACATATCAGGTTGTCTGTTTCACCATGGACACTCTCTCTGAACATTAAAATGGCTAAGAGCACTTGTTGCTCCAGTGGAGGACCCAAGTACAGTTCTTATCAGCCACAGGGCTGCTCACGATGTAATTCCAGTTCCAGGTAATCTGACTCCCCCTTCTGGCCTCCATAGGCACTGCACACACATGCTGCTCATACATACGCTAAGCAAAATACCATATACATAATATACACCTAAAAATATTTTTAAATAGAATTACAACTCTGTGCTTTCCTTTTTGGAGGCAAAATGAGAATATATGCACATAAGACTTAAAAAAAAAAAAAAAGCACAAAGTCTTTCCTGCAAATATACAAATCTGAAGCAGATTCTTGACCAGAATCAGACTGAGGCAGTCTGAGATCAGAATACTGCCTAGCTTTTAACATTTAAAAAGGAAAGCACTAGGCATGCCTCAAATGTCTGTGGGGACCATCCTTCCAGGCAAGGCAAGGGCTCTGCAGCCACAGCAGGGGAGGAGCAAGCTGGGCTGGACCAGGCAACAGTTCTCAGCGCCTGGCGGAAGTCAGGCAACCAGGACCTCTAACACAGTCAGCTGTCCTGGGAGTTGGAAAGGGGGACAAGAACACTAAAGATCTCATGGCTTCCTGGGAGGCCTCTCACAAGAAGACATAAAACAGCCTTGGGGCTGAGATGTATTCAGTTGGTCAAGCGCTTACCTAGAATACAGGAAGCTTTAGGTTCGCTCCTCAGCCCTGCATAAAACTGAGCATGGCCCATCTACCTGTAATCCAAGCATTTCAAGGCAAAGGCAGGAAGACAGATCAGAAGTTCAAGGTCATCCTCAGCTAATATGATGAGTTTGTGACTGGCATGAACTACATGAGTCCCTGTCTCTAAGACAAAATCCAGCAAACTCTGGTATCCCTTTCACGGTGGAATAGCTTCCAGGTGAGCCTTGGGACTCCCACAAGGTTGGCAACAGTGGCTTTAATGTTTATTTCCTACTAACAACTGCAGAGAGTAGGGCTCAGAACCACTAAAGTCGAGGGAGGCAGGAGCTTCCTAAGGAGAACGAAGTCAGCATCAGAACCGCCACTCCCCAGTCAAGCATTCCCGTGATGCTTTGGGGTTCTCCACATGCGGGTCTCATCTTAGCTCTGAGCAGGAGACTTTAATCAACAATGCCCCTCCTCAGCCCACTTTACCATGGGCTTCTTTGCTTTCTGAGCTAGGATCGAGGTCTCCTAATGACTTGCTTAACCTCCCAAATGGCAGTAACCATAATTAGCTTCTTGGGCCAGAAGAATAGCTGCAAGCAGGTGTCTGGGAGAGTACTTCTGCTCTGTACAGAAAAGGAAGAGGAGCCACCAGAGTCATAGCCACAGCCCCCGACTCCCGGGAGGTGAGTGGGCACATTACCCAGGAAGAGTGAGGCCTACCTCTCTGACTTCGTGAAGCTGGCCGGAATACTGACTCTTGGCTCTTCGGGCAGCTGCAGGCGACTTGTGACGGGTGACTGAGACAACACCGGGGGCGCCCGCACTGAGATGTCTCTGGCTACAGGGAGACGCAGAACTGGGTGTTCCATGGGGGAGCAAAGTGAGGCTTCGGCTGCGGGAGCCTGGAGTAGTCTAGAACAAGCAACAGGCATCAAAACTCAGCAACTGGCACGCAGAATGTGACTGTTGCCTTTCACATGTGTGGGCTCTTGGATTCCCCCCCGATCTGTTTAAAAGGATGCAGGCATGAGGGAGGTCTAACTGCACTGCATCTGAAACCCAGAGGACCCACTTAAAGAAAATGTCAGGGCTAGTGGCAGCCCAAACCTTTAATCCCAGCACTCAGTAGGCAGAGGCAGGGGATCTCTGTGAGTTCAAGGGTAGCCTGGTCTACACAGTGACTTCCAGGATAGCCAGGGCTATATAGTGAAAGCCTGTCTCAACAAAAAGAAATGAATGATACACCCCCACTAAATTACCCCTTTCATCTCTAATGTTTCCTTTCCTTCACTATGGCCATGGAGAGCCATCTCCCAAGTGTCACAGGCTCAGAATCTCTGCCTCTACACTCATTGCTTCCTCTTTCTGGAAGCCTTTCCCCTCTTGGATGACACCCCTCCATGGAACCCTCACACTGGGTTTAATGTCTGGTCTGGGAAGCACCTAGCTCACTCGGACTGTCTGCTTACCAAAGGCATTTTCTGGCTCAGAGCTTCACTGTACTAGCTGGTTTTGTGTCAACTTGACACAAGCTGGAGTTATCAGAGAAAGGAGCTTCAGGTGAGAAAATGCCTGCATGAGATCCAGCGGTAAGGCACTTTCTCAATTCGTGATCAAGGGGGGAGGGCACCTGTGGGTGGTACCCTCTGTGGGCTGGTAGTCTTGGACTCTGTAAGAAAGCAGGCTGAGCAAGCCAGGAGCAAGCAAGCCTGTAAGGAACATCCCTCCATGGTCTCTGCATCAGCTCCTGCTTCCTGACCTGCTTGAGTTCCAGTCCTGACTTCCTTTGGTGATGAACAGCAGCATGGAAGTGTAAGCTCAATAAACCCTTTCCTCCCCAACTTGAATCTTGGTCATGATGTTTGTGCAGGAATAGAAACCCTGACTAAGATATTCACTCTGATCATCTCTATATCCCAAAGCCTGGTGAACAATGATTTTAAGTGTTTAATAAATGTTTGCTATACAAATAATTGAACTAAGTCCTCTACTTCATATATCAGCCAAGTGTTTACATTTCGCCCTATAGTCCTTGCACTCTACTACTATAGTTGTAATTTGAATATATCAAAATATAATAATCTGAATACGAATGGAATTTAAATTACTAATCAATAGTAAAGATGGTGTTTCAATTTAATGCAGATGAACTTGGCAGCCGTCTGAAGAACAAACCTGGATTCATGTCTTAGAGAAAAGACTCCAAATAAATCGAAGAGGCTTAGAAGGAAGAACGGGATGCCTACACACACGCAGGTAAGGTCTAACACATTGAAATCCAAATGCTATGAAAGAAATCCCCTGGTAAATGAAACTTTACCTAAAACGTAAAAAGCAGCCACAATCACCACCTCAAAGTCAAGTGGAAAGAACTGGGGTTGGGGGGTGGGGGAGGAAAGCTGTAAATTTTCATTAAATGAGCCAAGATACAAAGAAGCAAGTTCACAGAACAGAACAATGAATGACCCTTAAACTGTACCAAAGAATAGGCCTCACTGTATGCACCAGAAAACAGTAAACCCAAAACTAAGTTCTAAAGGCATGTTTCAACCATCATCTTGGCAAACATTCCAAAGTTTGAGCACACAGTCGTCAATGGAGCCTGAGCGTGGCACAACTGCTCCCAGCATCCTCTCTGAGTTGCTGAGATCCCTGGAATCCCAGTCAGACCTGAACGCAGGCAGAACGCCATATCTTTAATTAATGACTGCAGCAGCATGTTTCATGGCGGAGGCTCTGAACAGCCTCCATGTCCGTCAGTGTGAGGCAGGTTACACAATGAAATACTACTGAGCAGGAAGAGGATACTGAAAAAGCCCTCTAGCCATTGACCTTGGAAAAATTCTCTGAGTTGTATAGTTAACTGTACGAAGCTAGATGCAGTGGCCCTGTGTAGCATGCCAAGTTCCAGTGAAAATTCAGGAATCATTTTCACTATTATTCAAAAGCATTCCCTTTAAAACCCAGGAAAAAAAATTTTTTTAAAGATACCCACATTAATCTAGTGGAGGCTTATTTATTGAGAGCCAGACATGATGAAGAGAGCAAAGTAGGGTTTGGTTCTACACAGCTTTCTTTATTTCACCTCGAACTGGGGGAAGGGACGACCTGTTTGCAAATTTTTAATTCCATGTGACATTTACATTCTTGCTGCCACCTGTGCATTGTTTAGCCTGAGAGAAAGCATATGAGTGACATGCCAGATCCTGTGGTACAATTGTGGTACTGAATTGTGGTACAATTCAGTAAGTATTCAGTAAATACTTACTGAATACCTACTATGTGCTTAGCAGTATCCCTACTGGGGAAGGTCAGTGAGGGGCACAAGGTTGCTGGTATTAGAAGACATGCAGACAGGGACTGGAGAGATGCATCAGTGGCTAAAAGCCATTGCCGCTCTTCTAAAGTACCCCAGTTTGGGTCGTAGCATCCACTCATAACTGCCTGTAACTCCAGCTCAGGGGATCCAATGTCCTATTCTGGCCTCCATGAGCATCTGCATGCTCACGGCATGTATTCATACAGACACAAGTACATACACATACATAAAAATAAATCTTAATGGACAAAACACATAGATCGCAACATTCACATGTACACTTTAAAAATAATGCAGTTACGGGGCAGGGGTGGGGGTGGAGGGACAGGCTGGGAATGTGACTTGGTTGGCTGGCAGAGTGCTTGCCTAGCATGCACAAAATCCTGGGTTTGATTCCCCCAACCACATGGTGGTGCACACGTGTAATGCCAGCCCTTAGACGGTACAAGCAGGAAGATCAGAAGTTTGGGGTCACCCTCACCTACATAGAAAGTTCAAACCCAGCCTAAGCTACATAAGACGGTCTCAAAAGAAAAGTATATAACAAAATGCTAACTTGAGGATATAGCTGGGAAATGTCATAGAAATAAAGACAAGCTGATCTTATCATAAACAGATGTCCCGAGACAGAGGCGACATCTGACTGTGCAAGAAAGCTCGCTATGCAAGCACGAGGGCCTGCATTCAGCTCCCAACCACACATATAAGTCTGGAGAGAGTGGTGTGTACCTGCGGCCCCAGTGCTGCAGGGAAGAGCTAGGAGGACTGCTAGGACTTGCTGGCCAGTCAGACTACCCAAAAAAGATCAAGGTTCAGTGAGAGGCTCTATCTGAAGGGACTGGGTCACAATGATAAAGCAGGAAGTCCAGTCAGTGGTATACACACAGGTGCATACACAAATAGGTGCACACATACAGGTGCGCACACACACAGGTGCACACACACAGGTGCATACACACACAGGTGAACACAAATAGGTGCACATATACAGGTGCACACACACACAGGTACACCTACACAGGTGCATACACACACAGGTGTACACACACAGGTGCACACACACAGGTGCACACACACAGGTGCATACACACAAGTGCATACACACAGGTGCACACACAGGTGCACACACAAAGGTACATATACACAGTTGCACACACAAAGGTACATACACACAGGTGCACACACAGGTGCATACATACAGGTGCACACACACAGGTGCATGCATACAAGTGCACACACAGGTGAATACATACAGGTGCATACACACAGGTACATACATACAAATGTGCACACACACACAGAGGTACATACACATAGGTATACACATATACACACAAGAGTGCATACACACAGGTACACACAGGTGGACACAGGTACACACATAAAGGTGCACACACACAAAGGTAGATACACACACATGCAAACAAAAGTGCATACATACAAGTATACACAGATGCACACAGGTGTATACACACACAAACAAAGTTACATTCACACACAAGTACACACAGGTGCATACATACACACAACAACAACAACAATGCCCTAAGCTGGGGGACCTGTAGCTTAGGAAACAGAGCACAGGTTAATCCAGACCCAGCATCCCCACAGGCTGACCTCAGGCCTGGGAAGCAGGCACTTTGTAAATGAACAAATGAATGGACAGTGGGGTGGGAGCCGGGGTAGAAATCACAATTCTGGGTTGCTCTGAAATGCTGAAGGTGTTTGGGAAGGATTCCAGATCTGGCATTCCCATAACCAGGAAAACACAGAGGTTGGAGCCTGTGATTGGCTTTGAAGTTGCTGCACGTGCGAGCAACTGGCAAACGGAGGTGGAAAACCTCAGGCCTTTCAGTCCATTTTTTCCTTGGCGTGTGGAGGAGGAAAGAGGTGCATTCCCTGATCCTGTGACAGTGGTAAATTTGCTCAAGCATTAAGAGTCTGAAGAAAAACACTAGCTGTTTGGAAGGCTTACTCTAGACCAACTAAAGGCCGACTCCCCCTGGGCTCTGAAGCCAGGAAGACAGGTTTTATCTCTCCAGCTCTGCTTCCCCCTAGCCATGTGACCTTGGGAGAGTTACTTAAGCATTTTCATTAAGTATCAATTTCCTGATCTCTGAAAGAGGAATAATAATATTGACCCTTAAAAGCCCCGGTGAAGATGAAGCTGCATCGTGCCTATGAAGCACTTAGCACAGTCCTGATGAGCAAGGGGCCTTACAGCCTGTGTTCATGTCTTCTCATGATTTAAAACTCAATCGGTGAAGAGAGTATTGATTTTTTTAAAATGTTAAGTAGTTGCTTAGTACAAAAGTTAGCACCCACTAGGTTTCTTTCTTTCTGTGAATTAAAGTGGTGCTGAAACCCAAAATAGGCTTTAATGTTTACACGGCCAGCTATGAGATATCAAAACTATAGAATACATACAGTCATGTACATGTGCAAATGAAACACATACACCAGTAATGGTTTTTCAAGACAGGATCTCATGTAGCCAGGCTGGCCTCAAACTCACTACGTAGCTAAGTACTACCTTGAATTTCTGACCCCTCCCCCTCTTGAGTGCTGGGACCATAGCATATGCCACCATGCCCAGTGTATGTTGTCCAAGACTTGGTCAGACCTTCATACACACTAAGCAAGCACTCTACCAACTGAGCTGCACCCCCACTCCTATTTTGCTAAATTTTGAGTAGAAATGAAGACCCAGCAAAAATCAAGGAGTCCATTACTTGGTAAGCTCAAGAATTCAAGGCCAGAAGAGAAGAGATGGTGACTCAGTGGTTAAGAGAACTTGCTTTAACAGAGTCTTGGGCTCAGTTCCCAGTACACACATGGTGGTTCACAATTGTAACTTCAGCTCTATGGGATCCAGTGCCCTCTTCTGGTCTCTATGGGCACCAAGCACACATGTGATACACATATGCGTAGCATATCATAGCATGTGCACGCACACACTTGTGTGTGCGTGCATGCACGTGTGTGTATATACATATATGTATACCTATACACACACACATATATATATACATATATACATAAAATGAAATACTTTTTAAAACAAGAGTCAAGGCCAGTCCAGGTTATATGGAGATCCTGCCTCAAAATGTATCTTGGTCATACTAAATCAAGAACCATTACCAGAGCTATTACCTTTTACCACAACCTTTTTACCCAGGGGAAAAAAAAAAAGAAGACAGCTTTGTGGTTCACAGCATCATCCATAGCAGTATGAACATAACCATACTGTATTTACCCAGGAGGCCAAATCCTTCCCTGTGGATGGCTAACCACAAGGTCTTTACTTGGCAGCTGTCATTTAAATCCACAGGCGGTGGATCTGAAGTGGGGGAGGGGGGCACAACACCAGAACCAAACAGCTTCTCCTTATGCATTAACTGTGGGATCCTCAAGGTTACACGCACACTAGGGCTTTCTGTAAGGGTGCACGTGAACAAGAGTCTCGGTGCATAAATCTCATGGAAGACAGAAGGGGGGGAGTATATGGCAGAGGAGCTGGCAAATTATAGCCACTACAAATGAACAAGCCTTTATTCTGTAAATGCCACCAGCATGTATCTCTGCTACTCATTTCAAATCAAATATTAACAGTCTGGGGAGCAACATGGCAGGGGTTTGTTCCAAATATTTACTCCAACTAGGGCGACTAGAAATGCCAAGCGAGCCATCTGGAAAATTCTGAGTCAAGAGTGATGGCTCCCTAGAAGGATCACCCCTGATGGCTCCCTAGAAGGATCACCCCTGTGTCCTACCATCAGTGGTTTGTAGGCTCCCTGCATCCCTGCCCCCAGTAACAAATATGCGGGCCTGATGCATAAAAGATGGTGGGGACAGGCGAGGGGAAGAGTCGGTGGCTAAGAACTGTCATACACACAACTACTTGTCTCCTCCATTCTTGAGTGGCTCCTAATCTAGAGTTGCAAAGGGAATGCTCTCAAGTGCCTTCTCTCTCTCTCTCTCTCTCTCTCTCTCTCTCTCCCCCCACACACACACACACTGGCAAAGCTGGCAGAGAGGGAGGGAATGCTGGGAAGGGAAAGGCATTGGCATCACATTAGAATAAAAAGGATCCAAACCTCAGGGGATTGGAAGTGCCCCATGGTGGGGATGTTGACTGTCAACTTGGCAGGATCTAGAACCCTCTAGAAGAAGGAAGTCTGTGAAGGAATTCCTACATTAAGGTAGAAAGACTCATGCAAGCGTGGGTGGCACCATTCCCCAGGCTAGAGACTCTGACTGACTGGGAGGAGAAAGTGAGCCAAACTCAGCATTCAGCACTCTCTACCTCCTGACCCTGGGTAACCAGCTGCCTCCTGCTCCCTCCGAGGACCATGCATGCTCTCAAATTGTGAGCCAGAACAAATCTTTCCTTCCTGCCTTTGTTACAGCAATGAGAAAGTAACCAATTATCCCATCTGGGAAAGCTGAGAGCCACAGCACTGGATCATATCCGGAGACTGCTCGGGGACACTTTCTAAAAGTCATTTAAGATCATGAGAGATGGAGGGGAGCAGGGATGAGCACACATTTTCAGTGATGGCTGACTCTGACAAACACAGGCTCCATTCTTTGCAAGCTGAGACAAGGAGGAAGGGAGCCTGGGTGTTTTTAATCTCTAAAGGTCGACCCTGCTTCCCTCATTTGAAAGATGGAGAAGGAGAAAAGACACCGCGCAGGAAGTATGTGATGCTTAGTGACATGCCAAGAATCCATCCTCAGTGGTAAAGCCAGGCTTCTAAGAACCACTAAGTGTGGACGTTCATGTTCTGTGAATCAGACACTGAGGGGTGGGGGTGCAGGGGTGGACACTGAAATGACAGTAGATAAAGTAATAATAGAATATCTTAATAACAAATCGCCATAAATATCAGTGAGGATTCGGGAAGGGAGGCTGGACTCCCCTTGGGAGGAATGTAGATTAGTGCAGTTACTGTGAAATCAGGAGCTAAAGTTCCTCAAAAACCTAAAGACAGAACTACCATATGAGCCAGCTATGCCGATCTGGGGTATGCATTCAAAGCCATCAAACCGATCACCACAAGGAAACTCCCGTATGTACACTTACAATTAATAGTACTCACAACCGCCATGTGATAGAGCTGGCCTAGATGAATGGATAAAGAAAATGTGGAATATACAATAGGATATTATTCATCCATAAAAAAGAACGAAATCGTCACTTGCAAGAAAATGGATTATCGTGGTAAGTGAGGTGAGTCTCAGCCCGACTTGGGCAAACGTCTTGGGCCCTCTCTCATAGGTGACACCTATCGGGAGGGACGGGGCAGGTGGGAACCTGAGCGGGAGTTTTACAGAAGAGGAAGGGAATCAGAAGGTAGAGGGGAGGAGAGAAGATAATGGAGGAATTAATACAGTCAATATATTATGAACACGCATGGGAACGTTATAATGAAGCCCATTGTTTAGTATATACTTGTAAAAACATTTTTAAAAGTTATAAAACCAATGAGCCCACAAGATGGCCAGACAGGTGATGAATTTAAAAAAGCTAAAAACAATCCTCTGTGCCTGAAAGAGCCAAGCAGAAAATATCGCACAGAGCGGGGAGCTGTCCACAGTAACAGTAAGAACTGTGGTATACGGGCATTAGTGTCAGACGTTCAGGGACAAAACCACTGTTTCACCTGGGAAAGTCAGTCAGTGAAGAACTGAGTGTGGAGTGGCGTATACCAGACTGTGAACAGGGCAGCCATGGTGTGAAGGTGCCAGCCCACACCATCCCATGAGTAGTCTAATGAAAAGTCTACTGAGATTTTTTTTTTTTAATTTAGTAATTCAGTGAGCTTTTTATGAACAAAAGAACCAACAGTCACGAAAAGACAAGTTAACTTAGGAAAAGGGCGGAAGGGGGAAGGGACTCACACCGTCGGATGAACGAGTACATAGACACACACACACTTAGACACACACACACATGCTGCACACGTTGTGATCTATATGTCTGTGCCCCACCCCGATCTAATTTCCAACTGCTGCTATGCTTTGAAAAACAAAAATGCAAATGCCCACTCATCTGACAATTATCAAGTTGGAGAAAAAGAGTTTATTTCCACTTTTACTTCTAGGTTACACTCCATCACTGACGGAAGCCAGGACAGGATTTGGAAGAATAGCCATGGAGCTGTGCAAAAGACTCATGCTTAGGTAGCGGTTTTTTTGGTTTTGGTTTTTGGTTTTTTAGAGAGTCCATGGAATGGTGCCACCCACAATGCACTGGGCCTCTTCTATCCTTTACCAGTCAAGACAGTCCCTCATGTACCCTCAACTGAGCCACCCTTCATAGGTGACTCTAGACTGTGTCAAGTTGGCAGTTGCTGCTAACGAGGACACATCCAATTTAGACTAACTTTCGGGTACCACTGCCGGGAAGAGACGAGGCTTACTCCTACTAAAGGTGAGTTACTCTTCAGCAAGCCTGTAAGGTAGCCACAAGTCTATACACCCTCCTCCCTAAAGGCTGAGCTAGCGGGGGCTGGAGGGTGGGGTGGGACTTCTCAATTCCATGCCTCGTAGAACATACTAAGCCTCAAGACCTGGAGCAATCAGCTCATTAGGATTAAGATAGTTTATATTTTTAGGCTGGTTTTAAAAGAAATTATTCATAAGCTTCTAAGCTATCCTTAATGGGTCTCATGCTTATAGATGTCAAAGACAAAAGGGGACATATCTCCACCACTCTGTAGCACCACAGGCCAGGAATACAATAACATCTAATAATGACTCTTCCCAACCTCCATTTTAACCACTACCCCTGCCCTGAAAAACAAACGCAGAAAATATCAATGCTTGGAACTGGAAAGATGCTCAGTGGTTAAAAATACATATTGTTCTCATAAAATACCTGGGTTCTATTCCCAATACCCAAGTTGGGTGGTTCACAAGCACTGGTAACTATGGCTCCAGGGCATCTGACTCCCTCTTCTGTCTTCATTTACACACGAGCAGGCACACACACGTACACAGACACACAAACGCACACACACACGTGTACGCACACACTTTAAGATGAAATTTTTAAATGAAAATGTTCCTGTAAATAACTCTTTATCCATGTTCCCGAGTGACCCCTCACGGAGCCCTAACCCTATAAATTTGCTCCTGAGTGACCTCTCACGGAGTCCTAGACCTATAAATTCGCAGGCTCACGAGGATGGGTTCAGTGGAATCATTGTGTCGGTCTGGTTTCAGTGCCCTTCCTGGAATGAATATAGATTTGCTCACAGCTCCCCAGGAAGTGTCACAAGACCAATTATATACAAGCACAAAGTGTCCCGGACTATAATCTGGTACAACCTTAGCTAGCACATTATTCTGGGCTTAAACACATATTCAGTGAGCATCAAATCTCCAGGCTGAACACGTAACAGAAACACAAAAGACAAATGTCCCAGCCTTGTGGAAGCAGCTTTCGGAAGAAAACGGTAAACAGGTCAAACATAAGATGACTTTAGATATTACAAGAAAAAAGCAGAGACAGATAACCAGTTAGCGTGTTCGGTGTCACATGGGTGGCTATGGAAGGTCTCAAGACAAGATAATATTTGGGCTCAAGGCAGAGATGGCTGGAAAGATGGCTCACTGCGTAAGTTCTTGCCCTATAAGCATGAAGTTCAGAGTACAGAACCCCAGAAATCCATTTAAGTGTCCGGTGGGTGTGGTGGTCTGCCTCAGAAGAGGAAACAGGGATCCCCAGAGCAAGCTGGCTAACAAGACTAGCCATATGGGTGAGCTCTAGGTTTGAGGGAAAGACCCTGCTTGCCTCCGTAACAAGGTGAACAGTGAGGGAGGATGATTCCAGACATCAGCCTGGAGCCTCCACATGCACATACACACACATACATGCACAGTCACGTGTGTCCATACACATACATGCACGCACACACACACACAGAGAGAGAGAGAGAGAGAGAGAGAGAGAGAGAGAGAGAGAGAAGCCTGAGATCCACCAAGAATTGTACTGTGCTATCCAAGGACAACCCTACCCGGGGGGGGGGGGGGGGAATTCAACCAATGAAAAAACCCTGGGATCAGGTACCCTAGGTGCTTCTGAAGAGAGTGTAAGGAGTAATGGAGTCACAAAGTGACAAACTAACAAAGGAAGCAAGCAACGCACAGAACAAGGCCTGAGGTCAGAGAGCCGATGGATGAGAGAGACCAATTTTGCTGAGAACCGGCCTGGACCACCCATGTGCTTAGCACTGGGCTGGTTATGACAAGCTTGCACACATCCCCAGCCCATGTACCTCTAGGTCTTAAATAGAAAACTACAGACCATTGCCAGGTGCTCCTGAAGAGCTGGGACACTGAGGGCTGACAAAGACAATAGGGATGCTGAACCAATGAGAACAGTGGCTCCCAGGAAGCTTTTCCTCCGGACCACATTCAGGTGTTAAACTGCTATTTGTGTACAATTTGTGAATGTCTACACGGCATGCGTCGTCTGCACTGGGTCATTTTCATGGCAAAAATGCATTAGCAGTGCTCTGGAGAGGGGCCCCCACCTCTCCCCCTGTCTTACACCATCCCATCGACCCAGAAGGTATTTTACATCAGAAATGAATCACAGAACAAAAGGTGATCTGTTAACTTCTCCCTCTGCCACAAGAGACAGAGAGGCTTCAGTTTATGGTTAAGCCCCAGTCTCCTACCACAGGGTCAAACCAGCCAGAGGGAGGAAATGCCCATAGCAATTCTAAGGCAGATAGTTTCAGAGAGCAAATCTGATTTTCTTCAAATCAATAACTCATTCGTGACAGGAGGCACACCTGTCTGTTTAGAGATCATTATCTCCTTCCCAAATGCTCAGGCACATGTTTGAAAGTGCAGAGGGACACCTCTTCTTGTGCATTAAAATCTTTTGTGATAAGAAAAGAAAAAAATATCTCACTGTGGACAACGTTCTTGGGCCGGACCTGTGGACAGAGTCCTGTGGAGTCCAGGCAGGAGACGACACGGACACTAAGCCACAATCGGGTACGATTGTACGACAGCTGCTGATGGGCTGGGAAGATGGCTCAGTTGATAAAGCACTTGTCTGGCAGGTTTGAGGACCTGAGTTCAATCCCCAGAACCCATGTGACATGGCATGGCAGTGAGTGTTCATGACTAGATCACTGGGCTCCCTGGCCAGCCAGCCTACTTGCTGGAGTTCCAGGCTGACGAGAGACCCTTTCTCAAGCAAACATGGAAGGCGCCCGAGGAAGGACACCCAGTGTTTGTTCTGTTATTGTCCCACATGCATGCCCAAGTATGTGCATCCAGATGAACATGCATGCTCACACACATACACACAAATCTGCCAGTGACTCAGAGGCTCCGGACAGGAAGGAGCACTGTACAAGCTCCATGGGGATGACCACAAGAGGCTGCAGAGACCATTTACGCCCGCCTCCTAAAAATGCTACATCATCCCCAACCTTCCATCTATCCATAGCCCACCTCCTTTCTATTTCTTTGGAGGTTTTCTTTTGATATATGATCTTGCTAGGTAGCCCAGGCTGAACTTGAACTAATAGCAATCCTCCTGCCTCCTGAGTGCTTTGGGAATTCCAGGCATTTCTCACAATGCCCATCTTCCCGTTCCTGGTTCGGTTGCCCTTTGCATGTGCAGTCCATGGGTAGACTAAGTGGCTGGCTGCCTTCTTCCTGGTCTCATTCTCGCTGAGGGACTCCCTCACAGGGCAGGAATAAACCAGAGGCTGGCTCAATATGTTAGTTAGCAAAAGAGTGGTTTCTCTGTGAGGCACAGGAGTCTGGGATTTTTAAGAATCCTAAATCCAAACACAGAATCTGTGAGTACCCACAGCTCAAGAGAATTGTTGACATACTTGGTTTGCTTTCTACTCAGTTCTGACTAGAAACGAAAGATCACCCTGCTCAGATCTCTCCATTCCACACCTAGAACTTGAGACATACCTAATTTAAGGCCTGACCCTCTCTGGTCCAGTCAGGAAATTGGTGGATCTGGCATATCAAGGGGGTACCACAAGGGTGTTGGGTATTCAGGACTGGCCACAGGCCCTGACTGAATCTCTCTGTGCAGTGTGTATATGGAAGCAGCCACCCAAGACTTCCCCAGCCTTTCCAATTGCAACCTAAGAAAATTTACATGACCATGGCAGGCAAGCATATAAAACACATGCACAACTCAAATGTTTGCAAATAAATCACAAAGAAATAGGTTTTAAAACAATTTTGTGTTATACAAATAACTTTACCATTTATCAAAGAATAAAGTAAGCTTGCATATCAACAGGCTAGCTGAACTTGTTTAATTATATAAAGAATTAAACTTTAGCCAAATATTTGATACTGTGGGACGCAGGAAGGAGAAAATTGAATGCTTATTTCTCCCTGCATGGTGGGACAGAAGAGATTTCTCTCCATTTCTTCTTGTCCTCAAAGATGAGACTGTTGAAGACTCCAAATTATTCATGTTTTAAAGAGAATTTCATCTTGTGTTAAAGTCTAATTGGATTTGTACAGCTTTCACAGACTTGGTAGCTGTGGGTCTGTTGGATCAGCTGGCTTCAGTAGTTTTAAGAAATGGGGGTGGAGGAGAGCAAAGAATGCAGGGAAGCTGAGGAGACGGGTCAGTCAGTGAAGTGCATGAGGATCTAAGATGAATCCCCAGAACCCACATTTTAAATAACAACAACAATAATAATAACAATAATACAAAATAAATCTAAAAGCTGAGCATGGTGTAGTGTGCTTGTAGTTGAAACATTGGGAAGACAAGTGGACCCTTGAGGCTCACCACCCAGATAGCCTAGCCTACTTGGCATGCTCCAAGCCAGTGACAGAATGTGTTTTTAAAAACATTATAATGAAGGAGAGGGCTGGATAGATAGCTCAGTGGGTAGTAGGCCTACTGCCTTGAGGTGTTTAGTGTTATTTGTCAACAAGCCTCTGAGCATGCCTCTGAGGGAATCATCTTCATTTCCTCAGTTAGGTGGAAGAGCTGCCCACTGTGGGTGGCACCATCCCCTGGCTGTGATCCTGAACTGTGTAGAGTGGAGAAGGGAGCTGAGCAACAGCATGCATACATCCCTCTCTGCCTCTTGTCTATAGATGAGACATGAGCAGCTGCTTCAAACTCTGGCCCTGATGTCCCCGCCATGATGGGCTATGCCCTGGAACTGTGGTCTGAAATAAGCCCTTTCTCCCTTAAGTTGCTTTTGTCAGGGAATTTTGTCACAGCAACTGGAAAAAAATAATACACAAGCATGAGGATCTATGTTCAAATCCCAAGCATTCAAGTAAAGAAGCCTAAAGGGCCATGTACACCTGTACCCCAGCACCACAGAGGGTAGACAGAAGGAGAACAGGGCCTTGCTGGCTGCCAGCCTAGCTCCAGGTACAGTGAGAGACACTGCCTCAAGGAATATGGCAGAGAGCAATGTAGCAGGACACCGGATGGCCTCTCCTCTGGCTTCTGCATGGGTACATTCACCCATGCACGTGCACAAGTACAAAAAATGTCAAAAATAAATAAAATGTGGATGGTGTCTGAGGAATGAGATCCAAGATCATCCTCTGGTCTCTGCACATGCCCACACCACACAGTGTGCATCCTAAACCAGACACAGACACAAAGAAATCAGGGGGTGCGGATCTTGAGAGATGGCTGCAGTAAAGCACCTGCCACCAAGCACTATCAGCCTGGGTTCAATCTCCAGGACGCATGTGGTCAAAAGAGATAGCCAACTCCCAAGAGATGTTCTCTGACCACCACACAGAAGCTGTACCTTCCCCCCCCACACACACACACATACATGAGAGGTGGGTGGACAGGAAGGGAGAGGGAAAGAGAAGGAGAGAGAGAGAAGATGAATAAATTAACTAATTTTAAAAATCAATCAGGAGAACAGGAATACGCATATCTTCCCAGACCAGGCTGAAAGAGTTCACAATCTTGAGGCCTTGGGGACTGAGGGAGAGGAATAATCAAATGATTATTCAGAAAAGTGGGGGTCCACAGGAGTGGCTACATCCTCTTGAGCCAAATTTGAATTCCAGGGCCATCTTCCAATCAACTACCAGGCCTTGCCAGTCCATCTGCCTCCTGCTTTCTGACCTCCAGCTGATCTACAGAAGCCAGATGGAAGATATGTGACAATCCTCAGGCAGGTTCAAGTGTGAGACAGAGTAAATACCCCACAGCAACCTTTGATCAGTGACGCTGACAGGTGTGTAAAGGCATCTGTCCATAGGTGAAGAGCTGGGTTTATGGTCTACAGAGGTGGTTCACAACCTTCCTCATGCTGTGGTGACCCCCCAACCTGGAAGTAATTTTGTTGCTACTTCATAACTGTAATCTTGTACTGTTCTGAATCTGACTACTGTTATGTTACAGTGGGTTGAGAACAGCCGCTCTACAGGGTTCGCAGGATCCCCATGGGGGCTCAGCTGCACTGACCACACCCTTCTATCTTCATCTTCTTACAGAGACTTCTTCAGGGTTGCCTCACTCCACTGCCTGGAGTCTCATCACGGCAGGCAAACCTTCAAGCACAGGCCCTGTCTTCCGGGGGATTGTGGGGTACCAGGCCCTGTTGTGACAACTCATGCTTTAGTAGGTGACCTCTCCCAGCTGCTGAGCCCCCTTCCTTTCTTTGCCACCAAGATTTATCTTTGTCGGTTCTAGCTGACTTAGCAGTAAATTTCATTTTTCCCCCGTGGATCTTCTGAGAATTACCCCAACGATGAAGACTTGATACAGACATCACAAATAGAGCAAAGCCCTGGAAGCTCACGATGGGGTGGTGTCTGGGGCATATGCCACCTGTGGTACCAGGGATCCACAGGGTCTCATGCATGCTGAGGCAAGGGCTCACGCAACTGAACACCCGTTCCCTCTATTTACCCTGTATTTTCAGACAGAGCTTCAATAAGCTGCCCAGGCTAGCCCTGAACCCACTCACATATAGTCTAGGGAGGTGCTGAATATTCAATCCTCCTACCTCAGCCTCACTGAATAGCTGGGACCCCATGTCTGTTCCACTAAGCCAGGCTAGAATTGTACCTTTTGTTTTAAGATAGAGTCTCATGTAGTCCAGGCTGGCTTCGAACTTGCTATGAAGCTGGCCTTCCTGCCTACATCTCCAAAGCACACTGTTTAGCAGCGTTCAGGTGGGAGAGTCAACCAAAGGCAACAGATGCTTCCTCTGGACATGTGGGCAAGGGATGGGCGTAGTTAAGCCCAGAGAGCTGCTAGTAGAACAGTAGAAGACTGAACCTCTGAGCAGGTACCAGAAGTCCACTGAGAAATTCTGTCTCTCAATGATTTTTCCACTGTAAGTCCAAGGACTGAGTCAGGACACTTCCAACAAAGCATTAATCCCCCTCTGTAAGAAAAAAAAGAGGCCCTGTGAGCTGTCCACAGGACCCAGCCAAAGTCAACATAAAGTAGAGAAGTATTCTGAGGCAAATAAAATGTAGACATAGCAACTGTTTGGATCTGAACTAGCCCTCCTAACCTGTATATCTCACTATCCAGGGAGCAAATACAATAACTGTCTTACTCCAAAGAATTTGGAACAGAGAAACAAATAGGTGGGCACAAACCAACACAATATAATACCAGTGACAGTATCCAAAAGGTAGAGACCACTCAAGTGTCTATAGACTAATGAGGGGGTAATAAACAAACTATGGTACGTCCATTCAATGAAATATTATGTAGCCATCAAAAATGAAGTGTAAATAAATGTTATAGGACTATTGAACCTAAGCAAGCTAGACATAAAAGGCATAGGTCACAGGATTCCATTTCTACGAAGTAGACAAAGTCAGTAAATCCAAGAGTCAGAAAGTAGATGTGTGGTTTTCAGGGGCTCTGGATGGAAAAAATGGGAAGTAATCACATTAATGGGTGCTGAGCTATTTGAAGGGAGTTGCTTAGAACTAGGCAGACATAGCAGGCACATGACACAGTACTAAATGTCACTGAAATGTCCCATCTGGAGTGGTTGATTTTGTTACATGCATCTCATCCCAATTTTAAGAAACTGTGTGAGCTTATGCTTGTGTGTGAGTTTACCACGATCTGCTTATGAGGGTCAGAGGAAAATTTGCAGCTCTGTCCTCCTATGATGCAGGTCCCAGGGATCAAACTCAGGTCCTCAAGCTTGGCAGTAGGTGCCTTTACCTGCTGAGATATGATCTCACAAGGGCTTTTTTTCTTTTTTAAAAATACAGGATCTCATGTAGTCCAGGCTCAGACTCACTATGTTGATGAAGGTGATCTTGAACTACTGACCCTCCCTCCTGTCTCCACCACTAAAAATGCTGATAATACAGGTAAGCTTGCCACACCCAGCTCCAAGGATTGATCCCTTAGCTCTCAATAGTTTCAATACTAAGAGTAATGTAAGGTATGGGTTGTCCGGGTGAGTCTCATGGAGAATCCTAATATGGCCTGTCTGCCTACTCTCAATGTCCAACTCATCCTGAAGGGCTTAGCTTAACCTCACAAGGTTTATGGAATACAACAGAGACTTTTCACAGTAAGGCAAGTCATGTTGCTCCTTCCTGTCGTCAGGACTATCTACCCAGAGCCACTGGGTAAGCACTAAGAAGCATCCTAAACAACCAATCAAAATCTAATTTAGTAAGAGGTGCCCCAACACAATCGTCCTAAGTATTTGGAGAAGCTATGCCAAGTTACCATGGCTGTTACAAAGATGAGACCACTATGGTCTTATGTGCAGTGGTTTTATTCTTTTTATTTTGTATGTATGGTGGTTGTGAGCCCACACAGACACGTGCACCACATGTATGCAGTACACACACAGGCCAGAAGGGGGCGTCGGATGCCTTGGAACTGGAGTTACAGACAGCTGTGAGCCACCATGTGGGTGCTGGGAATTGAAACTTAGTCCTCTGTGAAAGCAGCCAGCGCTTTTAACCACTGAGCCATCTCTCCAGCCCCTACTATGACTTTTTGAGAGAGTGTCTCTCTCTATAGGCCTGGTTGTCCTGGGACTGGCCTCAAACTCACAGAGATCTACCTACCTCTGCCTCCTGAGTGCTGAGATTAAAGGCCTGTGGTACCATGTCTGGATGCTAGAGTTACTTTTATAATAGAAACAAGTTAAGCAGATGAGTGTCAGTTCAAAGCTACCATGGATTTTCCTGTTAACACTGATACCTTACACATATAACATAAGGTTTTACAAAGTTGCTTCCTGACTTCACCCAGAGGGGCTGCAGAGTATGAAGCCCAGACAGCATATGTTAAAAGGAGACAAGAAAGGAATGGGATCACCCTGGCAAGCACAGATTTGAGAAGCCCCGACTATGCCCATGCGCCAAAGAGACGGAGTCATTATACTGGTGCGTCTTGACTGAGTTTAGAGTCACCGAGGAGACACACCTCTGGCTGTGCCTAGCAGGTATTTCCAGAGAGATTCAGCTAAGGAGAGAAGAGCTGCCCTGAATATGGATAACAACATCCCATTGGGCTTGGGGTCCTAGATTAAATAAAAGGTAAAAAATGAATTGAGCATGGGCGTTTATCCCTCTCTGCTTCCTGGACTCAACCCGAGTCTGAGAAAGCAGCAAGAAACTGCAGGGCACCACCAGAGTTTTTTTGGTCATTTCTCTCTATGGAGTCCCGACAAATACAGTTCAACTACACAATGTAAGGCAAACCAATACGTGTGTGTCATTAGCAAGGAATCCTTCATCACATGTCCCTTCATGTGCTTGCTTTAGCAGAACATCCTTTCTCCTGTGTCTGCTTCAGCAGAATGGTTTTTTATGAGTCGACCTTAGCCTTTCACACCTGTGTCCACGTCAGCTAAATGTTCCTTCACGTGTTTGCCCCAGCAAAACACCATCCAACCAGCTTTCCAAAGAACCCTTAAGTTTCTACTTCATCCCCCAAAGGTTTAGTGTGTGTGTGTGTGTGTGTGTGTGTGTGTGTGTGTCCATCAGTGTATAAGCCTCTGTGTTGGCAAGGATGTGCACCTCTGCATTCAGAGGCTGACACCAGTTCCCTCGGAGCTGGAGTTACAGTGGGCTCGTTAGCAGGCTCGTTATGTGGGGGCTGGGATCCAAACCAGACATCATGACTATACAGCAGGCATTCTCAACCGCTGAGCTGTCTCTCCAGCCCCTGGTCTGTGTTATGGAGAGCAAACACACAAGCCCTGAGGGTGCAGTTAGGGAGCAGGTGAGTAGGATCAGAGTTTCCTCTTGTTCAAGTCTCTGTGTATTAGAAAAACTGAATCCAAGAAACAAGCTGTCGTCTCTAAAGTGCACGGGGCTTGGATCAAGAAGTTCTTTTCTGTCTCACCACACCACAGCCTGAACACACCACCACACCACAGCCTCACCGATTAAACAAACAACAGCCCTTTTCAGATTCAGGTTCAATTTCATTCCAACATTTTTTTTTTTTTTTTGAGAGAGAGAGAGGGAGGGAGAGAGAGGAAGAGAAAGGAAGGAAGGAAGGAAGGAAGGAAGGAAGGAAGGAAGGAAGGAAGGAAGAGACTCTCAGCCTATAGCCACACTATCCTGGAACTCACTATGTAGACCAGGCTGGCCTTGCCTCAGCCTCCTGATAAGGGTTGACAAACAAGAGCCATCACTCTCAAGCTGATGGACACACACACACACACACACACACACCCTACTGACACGAAAAAAAAATGTCTAAGATCTATTCTGAGGAAAATATTTAAAATTAATAAATCACAAATATAAAAATATAATCCAGAGCAGGGGGCAGCATCGAGCTTTGAGCACTATAAAAAGCAATTTGAAATTCTTCCTCATGTAGATTAAAATAAGCAGGAGAGAAAACATGCCTCCTGTCACAAGAGAGCAGAGAGGTTGGCAGCAGTGCCCATGGGGACTGCTCTGGCACTTTCGGCAGGCATTGCTGGCTATTATACCATGTGTCACGGTTTATAACTAATGCTATTAATGCTATGGAACCCTCCGCTGACTAATCTCTCTGAAAATATCAATTGATTTGCCACGCAATGTCTCTGTGACAAGAAGGAGGGAAAACTCTCCACCCACTTTACAGAGATAGCCGAAGAGGAGAAATGGCTTAAGCTAGCCGTGAGCTGGGGTGACAGACACAGGCCACTACTTTCAGCTGACAGATCCACACAATTCAAGGCTAGCCTGGTCTATGCAGTGAGTTGGCCTTGACCATAAACTGGGACCCAGGGCAGGGGGAGGGGGTGACACAGACCAGCAGCTGGAATGAAATCAAGCCTGAAAGACGCCACCTTGTGGTACAAAACGGTAAGTCGGTGGAGACCCACAAGAAAAGACTCTTCTGGTTCCACATGCTTTACAGACAAGTTCAAGTTCAAGGCCAGTGAGAGAAGAGGCAGGAGACCCACAAGAAAAGACTCTTCTGGTTCCACATGCTTTACAGACAAGTTCAAGGCCAGTGAAAGAAGAGGCAGGAGACCTCACTTTTTTTTTTTTTTCTTATAAGTCTCACTATACAGCCATGGCTAACCTGGAATCTGCTATGTAAACCAGTCTTGAACTCGGGGTAATCCTGCTGCCTCTGCAGCCTGGCACCAGGAATGAAGCACGCGCCACCACTTCTGGCTCACTCACACTTCCTGACTTCCAAACCTGAATTCCCCCACTGGCGCATTATATCTATGAGTTACACCACAGGGGTCACCCAAGCGTTGGCCCTACAGCATGGGCTTCAAAACAGAAAAATCAAGGCAGGTGTCCCAAGTCTGCATAGAAAAAAATAAAAACTTAATACAGGAAAAGATATGAAGTTCTTTTTTTTCTCTCACTTAATATGCCAGCTCTTTAATAATACCCTCTTGTCTTTCAAACACCAAAATCTAAAGAGACGCTTCTTCAGGCAAAGCCAGCCCATGTTCAGAAGTCCCAAGGTACAAAGGTTTCTTCCTCAGCCAGACAAGTGCAGGTAAGTTTAAAGTCAATGCCCCCTTAGCCCCACTCCCCAGTAGAGCCCCGACCTCAGCAGTTACCTTTGGGGAGGACCACGGGCCAGAGAACCCGCAAGAGCTTCTGTCTGCATCTGACCTCAGAGGGATGAGGCAGGAGGAGGCCCGGCTGTTGGTTCTCACCACAGCAGAGTGGGTACAGCCCATGAAGGCCCAGAAGTCTCTGCCCTGTCCGGGCAGGCACTAGGGGCCCAGGCTCACTCTCTCTGTGCCTTCTCCACAGCGCTGATTTGAAACAGAGTACAGGGTAGATAAAACTCAGCGACACATGCGAGAAATACATGTGGCTCCCCTCAGATGGATGCGCAAGAGTCTCTGGCTGCAAATTCCAGAGTCTGCTAGCAGCCAGGTGCAGCAGGACATCCGCAAGAAAGCACCAAGCCCTGAATTAGAACCTCTGGCAACTTCTACCTGTATCCCTCCCAAGCACATGATGGATAGACTGTCATGCTTCTGGCAAAGAGAGCGGGGCTTTTCCCAAGAGCAAAATCTCAAGTACACAAGAGCCCCATTAGCTTGCTTCCCTGGTATGCAATGAAACGCCATTTCCCAGCAGCTGAGAATGGGAATGGGACTGGGTGGAAGGAAGCGCAGGCAAATGGCTGCCGGTCTCACTTCTGCCCAAGCCTGGTGGACATCTTACCATTCTGAGGCTCAGTCCCTTTGCCTGTTAGACCTGCCAAATAGGACTGTGGTCTGAATGACTGTCCCACCATGGGAGCACTCAGCACAGTCTGCAGGCTTGTTTGTGGTCATGGGGTTGGGGGTGAAGGTATATGCTACCATCATCTAGTGGGTACAAGCCAGAGATGCTACTGAATGCCTCACCAGGCCGCCATGCCAAAGTGCAGATACCACCAGGGAGAAACCCTGACAAGGAGCAATAATGCGTGTGAAAGGAGCTAAGAATGCATCATTTCCTACAGAAGAACATGGCCTGTGCTTTCTAACACAATTGCCAGCACCACGGAAAAAGCAGAGTGCTTTGGCACTTGCTTGTAAACCCAGACAGGAGGATCCTGGGAGCTTGATGTCCAGCATCATAGCCTACCATTGAGCCCCAGGTCCCAGTGAAGACTGTGTCTCAAAAACCAAGGTGGTTAGCTCGTAAAGGATAACACCTCAGGGGCAGGGGGTTAACCTCTGGTCTACCCACACTCTCACATGCATGCACACAGGCACGTGCATACGTGTGCTTGTGCGCACACACACACACACACACACACACACACACACACACGAGCCCCTTTCCTTGTTTTATTTGGTTGGTTTTCTATTTTAATCAATACACAATTAGACAATATGACGCTTCCATGATGAAGGCTGTAAAGGGCAGAGTACCAGAAGGAACGCGTGCACACACAGTAGGCAGCTTATGAGTGCCTACAGTGTGATGTGGGAGAGAGCAAGCTTTATTCCAAGATGTACAAGCTATGCCCAGTAATGGGACCTAAGGAGAACAGACAATACCACAAAGGTAGGCTGCCAAGAGACGAGAAGGAAATATCCCAAATCGTGGGGTCAGCAGGCAGCAGCAGCTTCTGCCAGATGCTGAGCTGGCCTCAGGAGGACTCAGAAAAAAGATCCGGAGGCAGCCGCCAAGCCAGTAATGGAGCTTGGGGTTCCTTCTAAATGCTTCTGTAGCGTCAACCAAAACCCAGCCCCTGATAACCTAGTAGGGCTTTTGGAGGGGTGGCTGTCGAGAGACCTGACAGCAAGGTCGTACTTGTAGGTTGGTATGTGTAGGAGAGGAGCAAAGTCATCCAATTAGTAAAGCAGGCAGCACAGTACTTGAAGCCAGCGCCTGGTGGGATGGGAACTGCCCCCCCCCCCGAATCCATAGCACTGTTTCCAGCTTGGGCCCAGCAGGACTCTTACAATAAGAGGGGTGTTGAGAAAAAGAAAGGTATGCTGCCATCAATAAGGCAGTGACTTAAGACCACTCCCTCCAAGCACATCCGTGGAGTGGGTTTCAAGAAGTGTGCCCCTCAAAGAGATCAGGAAATAATGACGGAGATGGGGGCTCCCGCTGTGCTCACTGAGACCACACTCAGCCAGGATGTCTGGATCAAAGAAGCAAAGAAAGTCTCTTAATGTAATGTCTCCCTGCATACTTATCCAGAAAAACCTAACACCAAGCTTAAGAACCCACCAAACAAGATTTCAGACGGTGGCAATTGACATCCTGGTCACCGAGTACAAAATCTACAGTCTAGGGCTGGGGGTGTAGATCAGTCAAGTGTGTGCCTGGCCTGCACAATGCCCTGGCACCATGGAGAAACCAGGGATGGCGGCACAGGCCTGTAATGCCAGCACTCAGGCCGTGGAGGCAGAAGGATCTATAATTCAAGGTCATTCTCAGCTACATAGAGAGTTTGAGGCTAGCCTGGGATACCTGAGACCCTGTCTCAAACAAAACAAAACAAAATCTATAGTCATGGTTGATGAGAACCCAAATGTCAAAGTGATAAAAGTATCAAAACAAAGAAGCAAATCTAGAAATCAGGCCTCTCTACCTCGGAATACAACTCAGACAGGGAAGGACAGATGGACTTGTCTGTGTCTTACAGGTCTGTGATTACAAACCCAACACGCTATTAACTTTACCCACTTCTGCATTTGCCTGTGTGACTTGCAGGAGATACATTATTTACAAAGCTGCCTCCTTCCTTTCTGGGCTGAGAAAGGTCAGCTTCCTTCTGCATCTCTGAAGGCAGACTATACTCTGTTCTAACTGGAGGTCACCCCAACTTCACCCATCTGGGGCCACTGTTTACACACTCATGGGGCAGCCTCATCTACCCGCTTTGATGGATCAGGGATCAGGATTTAAAACATTGACCCTGAGCTGGAGAGATGGCTCAGAAGGTAGGAACACTTACTGTTCTTCTATAGGACCCAAGTTCAATTCCCAGCATACATATCTAGTGACTCAGAATCATCTAGAACTCCAGCTCCAGGGCATCCAGCGCCCTCTTCTGGCCTCTGCCAGCAGTGCACTCATGTGTATAACACCCCCCCCCACACACACACACATAACACACACATACATATAAGATAAAATCTATACCAAAGACCCTTGACATATCAGAATTTTACCTTCATTCTCTGTTAAGAAAGTAAAGGGGCTGTAAAGATAACGCTGGCATTCTTCCAGAGGACCCAAGTTTGATTCCCAGGACCCACGTGGCAGCTTACCATCTGTAACTCTGGGTCCATGGGATCTAATATCCTCTCCTGGCTTCAGCGAGCATCGGGCACACATGCAGTATAATGACTAATTTGCAGACAAAACATGCATGCACATAATAAAATAATTCTATAAAACACTATAAAAGTTCAAGACAAAAGTAGAAGCTGCAGTTGGGATACTAGGTGGATATGAGATGGGGCCAACTGGCCCAGACCTGTCATCTCAGATATCTGGAAGGCTGAGGCAGGAGGATTAAAAACTCAAGGCTTTCCTGGGCTGCAAAGTGAACTCAAGGCTAGCCTGGGATATCAGTGAGATGTTGTCTCAAACAAGGAGTAAGGAAAGGGCTGAGGTAAGGGCTCAGTGGTAGAGTACTTGCCAAGAATGCACAGGACCCCAGGTTCAACCCCTGGCATCAAAGAGGTTTAGAGAAAGAAAATAATATCGGGAGAATAAGATTAATGTCTTTATTAACAAACTTAACATTCTTCCTCAAATTTTGACAGCTGACAGCAGAATAATTTCACACACATCTAAAATATCTCTAAAGGGCGTCCACAAACTTCTTTCATGATATACAAATTATTTCTAAAAGAAACAAAAAAAAAAAGTCGATGGCTCCGTAAAGACACCTGCCACCCAATGACCTGAGTCTGATCCCAGAGCCAACACAGTAGGAAGACAGCAGAGGCTTCCTAACATTGTCCTCTGACTTCCACACACAGTGACACAGGAGTGTGTGTGCAAATGCGTGCGCACGTACACACACACACACACACACACACACACACGGAGAGGCAAAGTAGATGCTAAAAATTAAGTTAGAGTAGATTAGTATTGCTATAGCCACAACCTGAGATTTGTGTGTGCGTTCTCTCTCTCTCTCTCTCTCTCTCTCTCTCTCTCTCTCTCTCTCTGTGTGTGCGTGTGCGTGCACACTCTACCTGTGATACTGGGTTTTTGAAGAACGCAGTACATATGCTATTATGGTTTATATATGCTCCACCCTGGGAGTGGCACTATTAGAAGGTGTGGCCTTGTTGGAGTAGGTGTGTCACTGTGGGTGTGGCTATAAGACCCTCACCCTGGAAGCCAGTCTTCTGCTAGCAGCCTTCAGATGAAGATGTAGAACTCTCAGCTCCTCCTGCGCCATGCCTGTCTGAATGCTGCCATGTTCCCACCTCAATGATAACGGACTGAACCTCTGAACCTGTAAGCCAGCCTCAATTAAATGTTGTCTTTATAAGAGTTGCCTTGGTCATGGTGTCTGTTCACAGGAGCAAAACCTTAACTAAAACATATGGGATGTATTTTTGAGTAAGAATATTTTAAAATATTAGCTGTCCCCAGCCCCTTATCTTATAAGCTCCCATCACCACCTGATAAACAGACACAGCATGCATTGTCTGTTTCTCCCACCAAAGTGTAGGCCCTGTGGGGTCAGTCTCCACAGGCCAGCATCAGCACTGAACCTATAGGCACCCAGAGCTTTCTTCACTATGACCCAATAGAAGGTCTCATATCTGAATGTGAGGCTTGTAAAAACTGTGACAAGTCTTCTGCTTCTGAGCACACAATTGCCACCACAAATTAGTCTGAAATCAAACTCATGAGGCATCCAGGTGCTTCTGGCTGCACTCACTATGTGAACTACGGAAGCTTTCCATGGCCTTGGTTCTGAACACACAGTGTGAGTGTTCCTTCTGCTCACGACACCATGCCATGCAATGCCAGGGAGAGCCACCTGAAACCCCTGGACTCAGACTTGAGAGTACTAAGATTGTGTAACACATATGTTCAGTGGATTTACTGAACCATTGTAGTAAGTTTTCGGTACTTACAAAATCATTATGGTTTAAGTCACCATGGTGGCCCATGCCGTTTGATTTCAGTACTCAAGAGGTAGAGGCAAGAAGATCTCTGGGAAATTCAAGACTACCCTGGTCTACATAGCAAGTCCCAGAGTAGCTAAGGCTATGTAGTGAGACACAGTCTCAAAAATAAATAAATAAATAAATAAATAAATAAATAAATAACAGAACGAGTTGTCATAATAGCTTAATTATGGAAAACAAAGACGTTCAGTATTTTCCTGATGATCATTCTTGACGTATAAGTACCCCTGCATCTGTGGATTGTCTTGTGTTGCAGTGTTTGAACTTAAATATTACTACTTGACTTGCTGGTTTCCATTTCATTTTCTTAAAAAGTCATTAAATGAATTTGGGCTTGGGATTGAGACAGAATACCCAATAATTCCTGGAATGGCTCCAGATATACTTCTGCCTACCACACTATGCACTTATACAGAGTGACATCCCCAGTATTGAGGATGATAAAATCAAAAAAAAAAAAAAAAATCAATCAACTCTGAAAACGATGAATCTACCATCTCAAATAGTCAGCTGAGTTTTAATTATTTATGTGAACACCTATATCCATTTCATTAGTGCTGAGAATATGTGACTAAGTGCTCAGTCCTAAGTCCTCTGTCAACTTGTCCAGCTCAGAGAACATGGTGGAAGGCAGGATGGAAAGATTCTAGGAGACGGCAGATGGGAAGGAGAGCTGTACTCACAACCTTACAACGGCCATGCACAAGAAAAGACCAGCACAAGGCAGAGCCTGTCATTCCAGCACAGATGGAGCAGAAGCCCCACCCCACCCCACCCACCACTCCCAGAGAAACCACTGGTAGCTAAGGATATTGTGGACAGACAATTATTTTCTTCTGTGTTGTAGCTGAGGTAACTTGTCTGTGCCCCACCTATGTGCATGCAGGCGACCCTGAGGAAACTCAGTGAGTCACCAAAAAGTTAGGGTTTCTGAGTTTTGGAGACTTGGATTCTGTTTATTGTTTGTTTATCGAGTGGGAGTGTGTGTGTGTGTGTGTGTGTGTGTGTGTGTAGGCTAAAGGACAGTTTGCTGGAGTCACTTCTCTCCTTTCTCGATGTGGGTCCTCAGGTCATTGGGCTTGGCTACTGCCCACACTAAGCTATATCACCCACCTAAATGCACAAAATGTTAAGACTCCAGGAGAGGGTGATACTAAAGGAGAGCTTTGGTGGGACTGGGAGGGGATGAGGAAGGATAAAGGGAAGAGTAAACAACCAAAGTACATTCTGCACATACATGAAAACACCAAAAAAATAATAATAATAATAATAATTAATTAATTAATTAATTAAAGAACTGCTTTGGCCTTCCGGTTTTCATTTGTGGCTAGGGACCTCAGCCTGTGCCACATGGCTCCATAGACAAATAGCACTATGAGAAAGCTAGCCTCTCAGGAGTGTGGACAAGCCAGTGAGTGGAGGTAAGACAAGCACCACTGCTCAGCGGGACCTGCCCAGAACCCTCAGGACACAGGGACTGAGGAGTGGTCTTCCAGTTTCCTTCTGCAGCCCGGGAGCTGATCCTGTGACACAGGACTCCATACTCAAATAGTGCCAGGAGAGAGCTGGTCTCCCAGGAGTGCCAACACACCTTCTAGCACAGGCAAGACCACCACTTCTGTTCAAATTCCTGGATCAAGAGGGACCCTTGCAGAGCCATCAGGATACAGGAACCAACAGCTGGGGACAGAATCCTTCTGGTGTCTGTCTGTACCCCAGAGCTAACTCTGTACCACAGCTCTCCAAACCTAAATTCCTCTCAGAGAGAGCTGGTCTCCAAGGAGTTCTGACGTAGAGGCTTGCAGGAGGTACAGGCCACGGTCAGTGTTAGCTGTAACACCAGAGTTAACCAGATGGCAAGAACATAAGGAACAGAAACCAAGGCAACTTGGCATCATCAGAACTCAGTTCTCCCACCACAGAGAACCCTAGATACCCCAACACACCAGAAAAGCAAGACTCAGATTTAAAATCACACCTCATGATGATGATAGAAGATTTTAAGAAGGAAATAATAACTCCCTTAAAGAAATACAAGAGAACACAGGTAAATAGTTCTAGCCCTTAAACAGGAAACACAAACATTCCTAAAAGATTTACAGGAAAACACATTCAAACAGACAAAGGAAATGAACAAAACCATCCAGGATCTAAAAATGGAAATAGAAACAATAAAGAAATCACAAAGGGAGACAACCCTGGAGATAGAAAACCTAGGAAAGAGATCAGGAGTCATAGATGCAAGCATCACCAACTGAATATAAGAGATAGAAGAGAGAATCTCAGGTGCAGAAGATAGCATAGAAAACATTGACACAACAGTCAAAGAAAATGCAAAATGCAAAAAGCTCCTAACACAAAACATCCAGGAAATCCAGGACACAATGAGAAGACAGAACCTGAGGATAATAGGTATAGAAGAGAGCGAAGATTCCCAGCTTAAGGGGCCAGTAAATATCTTCATCAAAATTATAGAAGAAAACTTCCCTAACCTAAAGAAAGAGATGAACATAAATATACAAGAAGCCTACAGAACGCCAAATAGACTGGACCAGAAAAGAAATTCCTTCCGTCACATTATAGTCAAAACACCAAATGCACAAAACAAGGAAAGAATATTAAAAGCAGTAAGGGGAAAAGGTCAAGTAAGGCAGACCTATCAGAATTACACCAGACTTCTCACCAGAGACTATGAAAGCTAGAAGATCCTGGGCAGATCTCATACAGACCCTAAGAGAACACAACTGCCAGTCAAGGCTGCTATACCCAGCAAAACTCTCAATTACCATAGATGGTGAAACCAAGATATTCTATGACAAAACCAAATTTATACAATATGTTTCCACAAACCCAGCCCTACAAGGATAATAGATTGAAAACACCAACACAAGGAGAGAAACTACACCCTAGAAAAAGCAAGAAAGTAATCTTTCAACAAACCCCAAAGAAGATAGCCACACAAACATAAAAATAACATTGAAAATAACAGGAAGCAACAATCACTATTCCTTAATATCTCTTAACATCAATGGACTCAATTCCCCAATAAAAAGACATAGACTTATATATCAACAGATATAAGAAGATTGAAATAATCCCATGCCTCCTATCAGATCACTACTGATTAAGGCTGGTCTTCAATGGCAACAACAACAGAAAGCCCACATACACATGGAAGCTAAACAATGCTCTATTCAATAATAACTTGGTCAAGGAAGAAATAAAGAAAGAAATTAAAGACTTCCTAGAATTTAATGAAAATGAAAGTACAACATACCCAAAATTATGGGACACAATGAAAGCAGAGTTAAGAGGAAAACTCATATCTCTGAGTGCCTCCAAAAAGAAACTGGAGAGAGCATACACTAGCAGCTTAACAGCACACCTGAAAGCTCTAGAACAAAAAGAAGCTAATACACCCAAGAGGAGTAGAAGGCAGGAAATAATCAAACTCAGGGCTGAAATCAACCAAGTAGAAACAAAAAGAACTATACAAAGAATCAACAAAACCAGGAGCTGGTTCTTTGAGAAAATCAACAAGATAGATAAACCTTTAGCCAGACTAACCAGAGGGCACAGAGACAGTATCCAAATTAACAAAATTAGAAATAAAAAGGGAGATATAACAACAGAATCTGAGGAAATTTTGAAAAAAAATCATCAGATCCTACTACAAAAGCCTATACTCAACAAAACTGGAAAATCTGGATGAAATGGACAAGTTTCCAAATACCAAAGTTAAGTCCAGATCATATAAACCATCTAAACAATCCCATAACCCCTAAATAAATAAAAGCAGTCATTAAAAGTCTCCCAACCAAAAAACTCCAAGGACCAGATGAGTTTAGTGCAGAATTCTATCAGACCTTCAAAGAAGACCTAATACCAATACTCTTCAAACTATTCCACAAAATAGAAACAGAAGGAACACTACCCAATTCATTCTATGAGGCCATAGTTACACTGATACCAAAACTTCACAAAGACCCAACAAAGACAGAAAACTTCAGACCAATTTCCCTTATGAATATCGATGCAAAAATACTCAATAAAATTCTCGCAAACCAAATCCAAGAACACATCAAAACGATCATTCACCATGATCAAGTAGGCTTCATCCCAGGGATGCAGGGATGGTTCAATACCCGGAAATCCATCAATGTAATCCACTTTATAAACAAACTCACAGAAAAAAACACATGGTCATTTCGCTAGATTCTGAAAAAGCATTTAACAAAATTCAACATCCCTTCATGGTAAAAGTCTTGGAAAGATCAGGAGTTCAAGGCCCATACCTAAACATAGTAAAAGCAATATACAGCAAACTAATGGAGAGAAACTTGAAGCAATCCCACTAAAATCAGGGACTAGACAAGGCTGTCCTCTCTCTCCCTATCTATTCAATATAGTACTTGAAGTTCTAGCTAGAGCAATCAGACAACAAAAGGAGGTCAAAGGGATACAAATTGGAAAGGAAGAAATCAAAACATCACTATTTGCAGATATGATGGTATACTTAAGTAACCCAAAAAACTCTACTAGAGAACTGCTATAGCTGATAAACAACTTTAGCAAAGTGACTATATATAAAATTAACTCAAACAAATCAGTAGCCTTCCTATACTCGAAGGATAAACAGGCTGAGAAAGAAATTAGGGAAATGACACCCTTCACAATTGTCACAAACAATATAAAATATCTTGGTGTGACTCTAACCAAACAAGTGAAAGATCTGTATGGCATGAAATTCAAGTCTCTGAAGAAAGATTTCGAAGAAGACCTCAGAAGATGGAAAGATCTCCCATGCTCATGGATTGGCAGGATTAACATAGTAAAAATGGCCATCCTACCGAAAGCAATCTACAGATTCAATAAAATCCCCATCAAAATTCCAACTCAATTCTTCATAGACTTAGAAAGAGCAATTCTCGAATTCATTTGGAATAACAAAAAAAACCAAGATAGCAAAAACTATTCCCAACAATAAAAGGACTTCTGGGGGAATCAGCCTCCCTAACCTCAAGCTATACTACAGAGCAGTAGTGATAAAAATTGCATTGTATTGGTACAGTGACAGGCAGGTAGATCAATGGAATAGAACTGAAGACCCAGAAATGAACCCACACAGTTACGGTCACTTGATCTTTGACAAAGGAGCTAAAACCATCCAATGGAAAAAAGACAGCATTTTCAACAAATGGTGCTGGATCAACTGGCGGTCTACATGTAGAAGACTGCGAATTGATCCATTCCTATCTCCCTGTACAAAGCTCAAGTCCAAGTGGATCAAGGACCTCCACATGAAACCAGATACACTGAATCTAATATAAGAGAAAATGGGGAAAAGTCTCGAACACATGGGCACAGGGGAAATGTTCCTGAACAGAACACTAATGGCTTGTGCTCTAAGAACAAGAATCGACAAATGGGACACCTCATGAAGTTGCAAAGCTTCTGTAAGGCAAAAGACACAGTCAATAATGGCAACCAACAGATTGGGAAAAGATTTTTACCAATCCTACATCCCATAGAGGGTTAATATGTAATATATACAAAGAATTCAAGAAGTTAGATTCCAGAGAACCAAATAACCCTATCAAAAAAATAGGGAACAGAGCTGAACAGAGAATTCTCAACTGAGGAAACTCAAAGGGCCGAGAAGCACCTAAAGAAATGTACAACATCCTTAGTCATCAGGGAAATGCAAATCAAAACAACCCTAAGATTCTACCTTACACCAGTCAGAATGGCTAAGATCAAAAACTCAGGTGACAGCAGATGCTGGCTACGATGTGGAGAAAGAGGAACACTCCTCCATTACTGGTGGGAATGTAAGCTGGTACAAACTCTCTGGAAATCAGTTTGGTGGACTCTCAGAAAAATGAACATAATACTACCTGAGGAGTCAGCTATTCTACTCCTGGGCATATACCCAGAAGATGCTCCAATATGTAATAAAGACACATGTCCCACTATGTTCGTAGCAGCCATATTTATAATAGCCAGAAGCTGGAAACAACCCAGATGTCCCTCCACAGAGGAATAGATACAGAAAATGTGGTACATTTATACAATGGAATACTACTCAGCTATTAAAAACAATGACTTCATGAAATTCGCAGACAAATGGATGGAACTTGAAAATATCATCCTGAACGAGGTAACGCAGTCACAAAAGAATGAACCCGTATGTACTCACTGATCAGTGGATATTAGCCCAAAAGTTCGGAATACTCAAGATTCAATTTACAGCAACTGTTGGACTGAGCATGGAGTCCCAGATGGAGGAGCTGGAGAAGGGACTGAAGGAGCTGAGGGGGTTTGCAGCCCCATGGAGGGAGCAACAGTGTCAACTGGCCTGACCCTCCCAGTGCTCCTGGAGACTGGACCACCAACCAAAAAATACACATGGAGGGGCCCATGGTGCTGGCCACATATGTGGCAGAGGGCCTTGTTGGCCATCAGGGGGAGGAGAGGCCCTTGGGCCTGGAGGTGTTAGATGCCCCAGTATAGCGGAATTCCAGGGAGAGAAGATGGGAGTGGGTGGGTGGGGGAATACCCCCATAGAGGCAGGGGGAGGGGGATGGGATAGGGGATTTCTAAAGTGGAGACCTGGAAAGGGGAAAACATTTGAAATATAAATAAAGTATCAAAAAAAAAAAAAAAAAGAACTGCTTTAACATACATTTTTCATGATTTATTAGTATGTTTAGTTTGCATACCTGTTGGGTTGTAAGTGAAAGAAAGCAGAAAAGAACTGGCCTAGATACACCACGGCACACACTCATATCTGCTGAAGGCTGCACGCAAACCTCCTGATATAACAGGGACCAGACAAACCCTCTGGAGAGCTGACCCCGACTTTTCATCTACAGTGAAGTTCCATGCAGAAAACATCTTAAGACTACTTGTTGTTAACCTCCCTCGTGCCCCCCAAAACTCATCTATAGAAATACCCTTCAACAGAAAACAGAAACTCAACCTTTGTGCTAGAACATAGCACACACAGCTGGGTGGTAAAATAACCAAACTGAGTCAACCACACCATTGTGGGGTTTGTTTAACAGAGGGATGAAGATCAAGACAGGGTGTGAAGGTTTGTATATGCTCCGCTCAGGGAGTGGCACTATTAGAAGGTGTGGCCCTATTGGAGTACGTGTGTCACTGTGGGTGTGGGCTTTAAGACCCTCATCCCAGCTGCCTGGAAGCCAGTCTTCTGCTAGCAACCTTCAAATGAAGACGTAGAACTCTCAGCTCCTCCTGCACCATGCCTGCCTGGATGCTGCCATGTTCCCACCTTGATGATAATGGACTCAACCTCTGACCCTGTAAGCCAGCCCCCATTAAATGCTGTCCTTGTAAGAGTTGTCTTGGTCATGGTGTCTGTTCATGGCAAAGAAACCCTAACTAAGACACAGGGTCTCACTATACTGACCAGGCTGACCTCCAACTTGTGATTCTCCTGCCTCAACTTCCCTCTCTCTTGAGCACTGAGATTACTGGCTGAACCACCACACCTGGATATATGAATCTAAAGCTCTCCTTGACTAAGACCACGCTCCTGGCAGCATTAGTCCCTTCCTCTTAGGCAAGGTGGCCAGCCCAAGTTTGAAATCACATTTGAGAAGCTCTGCGAAGTTGTTGCACTTTATCAAGAGAATTTTTAAAAGTCCCCAAACATTATTGTCTCAATACAAGCTGTTCTTAAATTGTGTTTTATTTACCTAATTCAACGGCACATTCAAGGGCAACTCACCTTCACTTGTAAATACCCAAAAAGCAATTAAGACAGAAAATTCCAGAAGAAAAATGGCATCAGGCTTAGCAGACAAGGAGTATCATTGCCCAATAGCAGAATCAGGAAGACAGAGAGGAGAGAAGAGCAAATGCCAGCCAAGCTCATCCAGTGCTACTCACCAACAGTCCAGCAAGTGCTTGCACTGTCAGTGTAACGGAGGCCCCCAAAGACCTGCCACTTAGGAGAGCAGATATTATTTACCCATGACTCCCTTCAGCTCCTCAGCCTGGGCACTTTACACTTCAAGGTCTCTGGGGGACGGGGTGTGAAGCAGTGTTTATAAAGACTTCAGGTGGTGTGTTATGCTGTAAGGTGTGAACGGATTTGAAGATAAACTTGAGAGGTTAGAGAAATGGCTTAGTCAATAAAGTGCTTACTGCACAGGCATGAAGGCCTGAATCTCCAGCCTCAGCACCACTGAGCAAGGATAACAACAACAGACAGAAAAACGTGGATGGAAGTAGGGAGCCCAGGAGGCCTCGACCCTGCATAAAGAACGACAGGCAACTAAGGAATGCTGGGAGCAGAAGCAGTTCCCTCCAGGGAAGAGCACACCAATCGGGTATACACTATCAACCAGTCAACATGCATGTAAGTAATGCTATCCAGACTGAGCAAGGTGTGTGTGTGTGTGTGTGTGTGTGTGTGTGCATGTGTGTGTGTGTGTGTGTACATGGCCAGGAGAGAGCGAGAAAGAGAAAAAAAAAGATTCTTCATACTGGTACTATTAACCCCTTCAACTTGAGGTCCTAACACCCTCCCACCTGGCCATGGAAAAGATCCAGAAATAGGACCATGAGAGGCTGACTCCACTAAATGGCTAAATGGCCAGATATCCCACCAACCCAGGGAAGGACCCAGCTGAGGAAGCATCCACCTAACTGAGTTTAATTCAAATAAAGGAGAGAAAGCAGTATATCCCCAAAGACCATTAAACTTTAAACACTTCCAGCCATATCAAGTAAAATCAGACCAGAGAGACAAGAATAGAAGCCACACCGGAATTTGGCAAGAAATCAGGGATTATCAAATATCAAGGATATTCGGTGTGAAGACTTTCACATGGTGAACATAATGAGAAACGTGGTGGTGGCCACCCTGGGTGAGGAGTCTCTCTGTCGACACAGAGACTAGCTTGACTGATCTATGCAGTATTTTGTTGATACTCCACATGCAGAAGAGAGCCCAGTACTCAGCCAATCACAGTGGCTCTATTTTTTGTTTGTCTGCAGGAATAACAATCACATGCATACAGTGCCCTTGGATGCCAGCTGGGGGCATCAGATCCTCCCAGACTGGAGTTACTGGCAGTTGTGAGCTACCATGTGGGTGCTGGGAATTGAGCCCAGGTCCTCTTTAAGGGCAATAAATATTCTTAATTGTTGAGCCCTCTCTTTAGTCCCCCTTACCCACTCTCCACAGTTTTAAAAACGGGTCCTCATGTATCCCAGCAGCTAAAGCTATATAGCTGAGAATAACCTCCTGGCTCCGTCTCCAGACTGCTGAGGTTACAAGTGTGCCTACTACACTCAGTTTGTGGGGTACTAGGAACTGAATTGGGGCTCCTTGCATGCTTACCCAGAACTCTGCCCACTGAGCTATATCCCCGCTCCTGGTTCCACATTTCTTACATCTTTGCAAATTTAAATTTTTAACCACTTGAATAGCTACATCTTTAACTATATAATGTATCCAATAATACACAGTGTGAACATTTTAAAGTATCAAAGGGTATACTTAAATATCTCAAGTTCAACCCCAAATCCTAAAGGCCTCTCAGCCATTCCCATTAGCCCTTTGGACGTGTTTCCAGAGTGTGTGCACAGACAGTGTGTACATGAGCATATGTATGTGTCTGCTTTTGTTTTATTGATTGCTGCCATTATGGTCCACCTTCTCTATCCATGGCTTTTAACACTTTCACCAATTTCAGGAAGTTTTCTTGGTTGGTTTGTTTGTTTGTTTGTTCTTGTTTTGTTTTGAGGTTGTCTTCTGTTTTAGGGACTCAATTGTCTTCTAGAAACATCCCATTTGCAGGCTGTGTACTTCCAGGCTTGAGCAGAGCAGTAGCTTCTGCTGCTGCTACAGTGGAGAAATACCCTGACATGAGCAACTTAAGGGAGAAAGACTTTCCTCTGGCTCACAGCGGAAGGGAAGGCAAGGAAGGCTTCAAGAGCTTGAAGCAACCACTCACAATGCACACTCACGTTGCATGCTCATGGTTCACACACAGTCGGAGAGGGATACATGCTGCTACTCAGCTCCTTTTCTCCATTTAGCCCAGGACCCTGCTAGGGAATGGTGCCACCCACAGTGAGCAGGTCTTCCCACCTCGGTTAACACATCAATATTGCCCCCACAGGCATGCCCAGAGTTCCTAAGTAATTCTAGATCCTGCAGGGTCGATAATTAAGGCCAATCATCACAATCAGTCAGGGATTGCTTGTTTTCATGGGCAGTCATCTCACAGGGTCCAACCAATCCCTATCCTGTCAGCTCAGTGCCCCTTATGGAAACTAATTCAGAGCCTGGTTCTATACTTAGAACATGACAGACTGACAGACACAATCCCATGTGATCCTCACTACCCATAATTCCATGCTCCCATGGAACCCAGCCCTGGTAAGCACTAGCCAATGCTATCCTCCCCTTCCTCTACAGTGTTTGCCTTTAGTCCCACAACCCCTCAGAGGGTGAGATCAGAGCCATTCACCACCATATACAATATGAACACCACCAAAATAGTTTAAGTTTTGATTTTGTTCTTTGTCCCAAAGGTTTGAAGGTTTTTGGGGGGTTTGTTGTTGTTGTTGTTGATGATGATTTTGTTTTACTAAGGGTTAAACCTGGGTCTTTGAGGAGACTATGGCAAGTGTTCTATCACTGGATGCTGCTGGAATGTTCCCAGGCATGAGGAAATGTTAACATTTGGGCAGCTTATCAAACTTTTCAAAGAACTGTCATTTGAGTTGAAGAACAGTCGGGTTTTGAGTTGTTTCTGAGTCACTCTGCGACCCATCTTAGGTAGGACCACACTCAACAGCTCAAGCTGCCCATCAGCAAATGTTCACCCACATGGACATGTTTGTGCTATAAAAAGAAACAGTATATGGACTGGGGACAGACCTCTGTGAGTAAAGCATTAGCCTCACAAGCATGAGGACCTGAGTTCAGTCCTCCTGGATCTGCATAGAAAGCCGGGCATGGTGGCTCAATCTCATTATCCCAGTGTCTGCAAGATGAATGACAGAGCCAGATCTCTAAGAAGCTTGCTGGGCAGCAACCCTAGCCTACTCCATGAAGTTCCAAGCTAAGGAGAGACTGTGTCTCAAACAAAAAGTTGAAGGCACTTGAGGAAAGACACCAGAGATTTCCCTCTGTCATACACTCATGGGAACT
>JADRCH010000034.1:4682538-4695674 GCA_019843965.1 Rhynchomys soricoides
AAGAGGGGGAGGAGGGGGAGGAGGAAGGGGAGGAGAGGGGAGAAGAAGGAAGGGAAGGGGGTGGGGGAGAGGGAGGGGGAAGGAGAGAGGGAGGGGAAGGGAAGAGAGAGGAGGAGGGGAAGAAAGAGGGGGAGGAGGGGGAGGAGGAAGGGGAGGAGAGGGGAGAAGAAGGAAGGGAAGGGGGAGAAGAAGGAAGGGAAGGGGGAGGGGAGGGGAGAGGGAGGGGGAGAGGGAGGGGAAGGAGAGAGGTAGGGGGAGGGGAAGAGGGAGGAGGAGAGGGAAAGGGAGGGGAAGGAGGAAGGGGAGGAGAGGGGAGAAGAAGGAAGGGAAAGGGGAGGGGAGGGGGAGGAGGACAACAGCAATGACAATGACCACCACTACAGGGCAGTGCTCTTGCTTTAGAAAATGGTGTGCTTGGAGTATACATCCTAAAACATAAAAACATACAAGCACATATATGTAGGAGGAGTGAGTCAGCAAACCCTGACCAGCGGCCCTTAATGGCCCATGTATGTGCAACAGTAGCTTCTGCACCTGCTAACCCTAAAGCCTGCCTGACACCTGGAGACATGACCAGAACAATCAATCAGGTGGTGCCAACAACCAAGGATGAAATGTCATGGACCAATGGGGTGTGGATGACGGGTATAAAGGTATATCCCAATCCTTCAATAAACGAGTCTGCTTTTGCCACTCGCCTGACTCCCAGAGTCATTGTTGTGTCACTGACTCTGCGCCTTCTTACCCCGCCCCCAAGGGTCGTGGTTGGGGTTGCAAGCAACACATATAGAAGTTCATAGCTATGTTATTCATAATAGTCAACACGTGAAAACAAGGGCTGAGGACACAGCTAAATGAGTAGGTGAGTGTTAGCCTAGGATGCCCTCTGTTCAATCCCGGTACTGTATAAACCAGATAAGGCAGCTCAGGCTCATAATCCTATAAAGATAATCCCTCATAATAATAATAATAACAACAACAACAGCAACAACAATAAAAACATTGGGATACATTTTGCTTTAATGTATCCCACTTAAAAGACCTGAGATTTACTGCCTGGAAAAACTGTTTTCTACACATGAAAGGAATCCTCATACTTGCTGTAACACTAACTACCCTTGTTTTTTTGTTTTGTTTTTGGTTTGGTTTGGTTTTGGGTTTTTTTGTTTTGTTTTGTTTTTTTGGTTTTTTGTTTTGTTTTTGTTTGTTTGTTTGTTTGTTTGAGACAGGGTTTCTCTGTGTATCCCTGGCTGTCCTGGAACTCACTCTATAGACCAGGCTGGCCTCGAACTCAGAAATCTGCCTGCCTCTGCCTCCCAAGTGCTGGGTTTAAAGGCGGCCACTAACTACTTTTAATATTTAAGAAAATGGGAAACTTTAAGATCTGTTTTTGAAGAATGCAAGTCCATCGATACTATGATTAACACTGTGCTAACTAACTAGCACCGTCTTAATGATGTTGAGGGGAAAGGGGAGGCAAATCTCACACTCACAGAGTGGGCACACTAGATAGATCCACCCACCAGGGTCACAACAGCATCAGGTGCTATTTCTCTTAGGACACACAGTAAGAAGGCTGTAACCCAGGTGAGTCCTGGCCATTGTGGGGGCACAGAGACCAAGCCACAATGGCTCTGGGCTCAGGAGGCATCACAGGTCAGAGGCCTTGAGAACAACACAAAGGTGGTCAGAAGGAGTATGGTATGGACAAACAAGGCAGCATCAGGGACAGTGTGCTGGGGACACTGGCCTAGAACACACTGCCACAGGCCAGGCCAGGAAAGGGAGAAGACAGTGGAAACACAGGAGCATGATGACCTCATCTTAGGAAGTGAAGGACCACTTAAGGAAACAGGAAACCACACACTGGGAAGCCATCCCCACTTCTATGGATGTTCGATCCATACACAACTCCAGTGTGTGAGATGTCCTAAGAAAGGCTCTCTTCCTGTCACATGGGCAAGGTAACTACAGAGTAAAGGCAGCCAAGATCTTCAAGTCAGGGTTTCTCTGTGTAGCCTTGGCTGTCCTGGAACTCACTCTGTAGACCAGGCTGGCCTCGAACTCAGAAACCCACCTGCCTCTGCCTCCCAAGTGCTGAGATTAAAGGCGTGGGCCCCCACTGCCTGACAGCAGCCAAGATCTTAAAGCCACAGCCTTAGAGAGAATCAGACCTCACAGCAGGGGGTAAGAGGGAAGAGGAAGAAGGGAGGGAGGAAGGAGAGAAGGAGGTAGGGAGACTGGGAAAGATGGAGGGAGGCAGGGAGAGAGGGAAACAGGGAAAGACAGAGGGAGGGAGGGGGAGGGAGGGAAGGGAAAGTCCATTTCACTTTTTTAAAAGGAATACACACAGGTGTTATATAGTTCAAGAGATTAAATAGACACTGAGTGTCTTAGTTAGGGTTTTACTGCTGTGAGCAGACACTATGACCAAGGCAAGTCTTATAAGGCCAACATTTAATTGGAGCTGGCTTACAAGATCAGAGGTTCAGTCCATTATCATCAAAGTGGGAGCAGGGCAGCATCCAGGCAGGCATGGGGCTTGCAGAGCTGAGAGCTCTACCTCTTGTTCTAAAGGCAGCTAGGAGAAGACTGCTTCCAGGCAGCTAGGATGAGGGTCTTAAAGCCCACTCCCACAGTGACACACAGGCTTCCTCCAACAAGGCCACACCTACTCTAACAAGGCCACACCTCCAAATAGTGCCAGTCCCTGGGCCAAGCATATTCAAACCACTATACTGGGAAATTCTTTTCTTAGGAACAACAGATACTTGAGCCAGCTCTGTCCAACAGAACTTTCTGTGATCACGGAATTGTTCTAAACCTGTACTGTCTAATACACAGTCAGCAGCCCAGTGTGGCCACTGAGCATTTGAAAATGGCTAACTGTGTATACACACACACATTTTCTTCAAGTGTGTGTGTGTGTGTGTGTGTTGTACGCACACACCTGCATGTAGGTACACATGCTTATGTGCACACACAAGGGTGAGAGAAAAGCTTCCTGTCACTTGTCCACTTGTTCCTTTGAGGCAAGGTCTCTCACTGAACTTAGACCTTCCTTGCATTGTTTTGTCAGCTAGCTGACAGCCAGAAAGCCCTAGTGGTTAATTCTATTGCCAGTTTATTTATGGCTTAACCCTATTTCTGAAAGGAACCAGAGAATATCTACCCAGAAACCAAATTTTCCTCCAGAGTCTGAATCCTCTCTTTGTTCCAGTGATTTGTTAAGTATGCAAATATTCAAGGTTTGTTCTCCACCCCACTTCCTGTTCCCAAAACAAAGTACAGATAAACTGGTAATTTAAACACAGCCATAAACTATGAACTCACTAGAAGAAAACAAATGCTTTCAGAATGAAAGAAGAGAAACCCAAACTAAACACAATTTGAAACCAAGACCAAAACATGGAAATTTTTATAAACCTGACCATAAAAAATTTAAATGTTCCACTTAGCAAAAAATGTATTCAAGCTCAAAAAGCAGTTGGGCATGAAGAGGCGTGCCTGTAATCACAGCGTTCAGTGGGAAGGCCTGCCTGTGATCATAGTGCTCAGTGGGAAGGCGTGCCTATAACCCCAGAACTCAGAAGGCTGGACAGGACTGTGAGTTCAAGGTCAGCCTGAGTTACATAGTGAGAACTTGTCTTAAAAATACAATAAAAATCCAATATGCAAATACCTTCGGAGGAGAAAATACATAAAAGTAGAAATAACATTTAAAATATTCTTCATAAACAAAGAGCAATTGCAAATCAAGAAAGAAAACAAACTTGACAGAACATTATGAAGTAACAGCTTACATACAAAATGGGGTGTGGCTCTGTAGTAGAAGACTGAGCAGGGACAAGGACCTCAGTTTAAACTGACATGTGCATGTTTGAAGGTGTACGGAGCTGTAGGCTTGACCGGTGAAATGACCATGTGCCCATTCTGACCTGTGGTAGCCAACACTAAATGTTTGTCACTGTTAAGGTTCTCAAGCAGGGAAAGCAAACTGTTGCATACTAAATTAATGGAGTGTATGTTAGAGCAACTTTGTATCATTATGTAGGCATAAGAACCTGCTGTATGTGTTAGCGGGCCCCCTAGGAGCAGAGGCCCCAGGAGGACCCTGGAGTCCTATTCTGTTGCTCTCAGCCTTGTTCCCTTGAGTCAGGGTCTCTCCGTGAACCTAAAGATGGGCTGGCTTAGATATCTGAGCCCCAGAGACCCTACTGCCTCTGCCCTCCACGGTGGTGGGGTTATAGGCGCATGCCGGGCTTTTCTTCTAATCGGCGCATGCGCAGCTTTTCTTCTAATCGAGTCTGGGGTGCGAACTCAGGTCCTTGTGCTCTCTGAGCCACTCAGTCCTCTTTCCAACTTATACAACCTTTTTTAGAAAGCCATTTAGTAATGTGAAAATTCAGAGGACAGCCGGCCATGGTGGCATATGCCTGTAACTCCTGTCATCAGGAATTCAAGGCCAGCCTGGGCTACCTAAGGCCGTCTCCAAAAATCAAAGAAAAGGGAAGGAAGGAAGGAAAGAAAGAAAAAAAAACAACATTCAGACAACTTAATAAAACAGTGATAACCATTTTCTGAGCCCCACTCAGCGCCCTCAAAAGATTAAAGCTGACCCATGTGTCAGATATGGAGAGATCTCAAAAATGTGTTCATAAGGGAAGAAAAGCAAGTGATTCCATTCACATAAAACTAGATATAGAGGCAGGTAAACACACACCAGTTCTTTCCGGAATTTATCAGAGCTCACACAAGAACAAGTAGCGTCTCTAGCCAGCAGATCTGCAATGGCTTGGGACAGGACCTTTTTACTTTATATTAGATTTCATGAAAATAAAACCGTGGAGAGCCGGGGTGTGGCTCAGTCAGGAAAGGGATCACCCAGCATGCTCACAGCCCTGAGCTCAGTCACAGAGACAGGCAGACCCCTGCAATCCCAGAACTCAAGAGACCTGGCATAAGTCCAAGGCTAGCCTGGGCTACACAGTGGAGACCCGCTCAGAAGTCCAAGGTCATCCTTGGCTTAATAGTAAAGGAGATTCTCTTTCAACACAAAGGTGAAAAGGAAGAGGAGGAGATCATACAGGGGGAAACAAACTGTCCTGTCCAAGCATTTATAAAATATTGAGGAAGTGGCCAGAAACTCCCTCTCTGGTTCCTGGAAAACAGTCAGGGGAAATGACTTTCGAAGAAGGGACTTGCCTACAGCTTACCCAGGATCAGCTCAGGCCAGGAGGAGTGTAGGGGTGAGATGAGGGGGTGGGGGGAGGGGGAGGGGATGCAGCAAGTGAGGGCGATTGTTCAAAGCAAGCAGGGGTTTCCTTCCAAAAAATAATATAAACTCAGTGGAAGAAATAATTTTCAACTGTGTAGAGTAGGATACAAAGCCAACTCTGGCTGGTGGCTCTCACCTATAAGCCAGCACCCAGGAGCCTGAGGCCGAAGATCTGCCATAAGCCCAAGGCTAGCCTGGGCTACAGTGAGATTCCTAGTCCCCATCTCAGAAGTGGAAGTGGGTGGGGACACAGAGAGATCTAAACTACTAAAGCACTTCATAGCACCACGAGTAAGAAGCAAGCAGGTGATAGCATACAGAAGGGCTGGAAGCTTAAAGCCTGGAAAGAGGTACAGCTCAGGGTAAAGCACTTGCCTGGTGAGTACAAGGCCTTGGATTTGATCCCTGGCACCATCACAGAAGAATACAAGTTTGAAGTGCAGCTAGACCAGCCCCTTCTATCAGACACACAGAGCACAGACAAACGCAGCAATCGGATGCCATAACTAAGTCAGAACCAATGAGAAAACCCTGTTCAAGTGTTCGTTTTAAACACGTTTATCAACGTGTTTTGTTCTTCATGAAGGCATCTGGCAGGGCAGCCTGATTTTATCTAGGCTCCAAAGTCAGTCATGAAGATGCCCACCCCGTCCCCCTCTCACATCAAACAAAAGCTCTCCCAAGATTCTGAGACCAAAATAAGTCATCCATGACAAATTTCCTGAGAACATGTTATATGCTCAGAATGCAGGAGCTCCCTGCAAGCACATAATCAATGTCAGGTCTTGGCCCCTACACAGTTGCGTCTTCCTGAACTGTACCTCAAGGTACTCTGTCTCCACAGTGAAGTCTTCCTCTTGAGCTTCTCTGTGAGCCTATTTGCAGCAGTCTGCACTGACAGGAGTTCCCACCTAAAGCCTACAGACCAGAACCCTGGCATCTGTGCCCCTCTGCTTCCTACCATAGGATAAGCTTTCTTTGATGTGGCTTTGAATTGCAACAAGACAAAGACACATTCTGTGACAATGGGTAACCTTCAAAGTAAGGTGAGGGGACAGGGAGAAGGCTCTGTGGGTAAAGGGCTTGCTGCACAGGCCTAAGGATCTGAGTTTGGATCCCCAGCATCCATATAAAATTCTAGCACAGCGACACTAGCCTGTAACCCCAGCAACTAGGGGAGTGGAGACAGGAAGTTCCCTGGGGCTCATTGACCAGTTGAGGAGATCAGGTTCAGTGAGGGACCCTGTCTCAAAAAATAAGACACTCAATACCAACCTCTGGCTTCGGCGTGCACATATACGTGCCTGCACACACATGTGCATGGACATGAACACGAACACACAATTATGATACAAATCTTGTCACCCCTCATCCCTGAGATAAACAGGTGACTGGGCTCCGAACAGTCACCAGGTGACTCAGGAGCCTCCCTTCTCCTCCGCTTACCTACCTTGGAACTAGTCTCCATGTGGTATTTGGCACACGCTCGCAGCTGAGTCACCCACAACTGCTTCTCCTTGGAGTCAGCAGCTAAAATAGAGAAGAGGGAGAAAGGAAGACTTGAGGATTGTTCGCAAGCACAGCAACTGATTGGGACGCCCACCTATGGGGGATGGAGACCCAGAGAGAGAGAGGGAAAAGGGAGGGGGGAGAAGAAACACAATCATGAAGACATCCTCAAACGGCCCAATGGCACAAACAAACCAACCAACCACAAAGGACACTCATACATCACACACTAAAAATGCCTTGCAAATGCCAGTTACAGTAACTAATGATTAGGCCTTTAAAAACAAAAAAACCCTCCTCTGGAAAAGTTACTTTGTCACTTAATAAGGGACAGCACAGGTGCTGTTTTTGCTTCTCTACCTCCTGTGCTAATGAAAGGTTCAAGGTAGTCTTCCAGCGTCCTTTGTTAGACGCTCCCTCAGAGATTTGTGACTACTGTGGAGGAAGATAGCAAATGCTGCCTCAGAGCCCCTCAGACTTCTCCCACAGACATTAAGGCTGTGGATGTGGCCATAATGACAGTAGTAAGAAGTCCTGCTGGGCATTCTGGCCTGTGCTTCACTCAGCAGGCCGAGGCAAAAGGATCTGGAGTCCAGGGCCAACAAGGCTTAAGGGATGGAATTCTATACCAATGTGGGTGGAATGAAACCTTATCTTTTTAAAAATGGTTGGGAGGGGGCATTGCCAGGGAGGATGGCACAGTGGGTAAGGGGCTTGTTGTACAAACGTGAGAGCCTGGGTTCAGATCCTGCGTGCCCATGTAAAAAGCCCGGCACTGTGGCACATTCCTAAGCTCCAGAGCTGGGAGGCAGAGGCAGGAGGATGCCTGGGGCTTGCTGGATAGCCAGCCTAGTTGAATTGGTGAACTGCAGGTTCAAAGAGAGACGTTGCCACAAGAAGTAAGGTGGCAAATGATTGAGGAAGACACCAAAGATGACCTGTGGTCTCCACACACATATGCACACACATAAGTACATAGACACACACACAAAATAAAACCTTTAAAGGGAGGGAGATTAAGGCACAAGGAACTCACATGGTCACTTTCTCCCATGTGTACCCACTTCTCAAGTAATACACGTAATTATTCTTATTTTTTATTTGTTTATTTTATGCATATGAGTATACTGCTGTCTTCAGACACAATAGAAGAGGGCATCGGATCCCATCACAGATGGCTGTGAGCCACCATGTGGTTGCTGGGAATTGAACTCAGGACCTCTGGAAGAACGGTCAGTGCTCTTAACGGCTGAGCCATCTCTCCAGCCCATCATCATTCTTAAGTATCATAAAGATATATATTCCATACACATCTAAATTATCAATGGCAATTAACAACATAATACTGATAGGAAACAAACTGTACAAATGGTAACTGCAAAAATATTTACTCCCATGGAAAATTAGACTTGTTTACAAAGGGGAGTCCAAGTGTCATTTGCCAAAACTCAGCTCCAGCTTGAACTTTCAAGTAAAGTAGTGCAGAGTTAGGGCTGGAGGGAGCACTCAGTACTTAAGAGCATTGGCTGCTTTTGCTGAGGACCCTAGTTTGGTTCCTAGTACCTGCATCAGGCAGATCTTAATTGCTTGTAACTCCAGCTCCAGGGGATCCGATGCCCTCTTCTGGCCTCTACAGGTACTGCACTCATGTGCTCAAATCCACTTATAGATACACACAATTAAAAATGAAAATTAATAAAAAAAAATTTAAAAAACTGGAGCTCAATAATCCACAGAATATTAATAACTCATCAACCAATCAAGACGGCTCACCTGCAGAATGAGTTGGCATTCTCTTCTGTGTGGTTTTGTGTCTCTATCAACTACACGTGTGGAGGGAGGAACCGTGAAGCGTTCCCTTCTACAGTTTCTGCATCAACAATTTATTAAGCAATAAATGGCAAAGCGGCACCGAAGACCACATAAATCCAGCCAGTGGAAAGGCACACTGCAGGAATCCCAAAAGGAAAACCCAAAACAAAGCCTCCAGCTACAGCCGCTTCCTCGGAGGCTTTGGGTTGTTTTATAGCTTCTGAGATAGGGTTCATGTCTAGATAATACAGAGAGATTAACTTGTCCCATCTCTGGAGTGGTAAAGCTTGGCAGTAAAACAAGTGAAAATTGAACTGAGAGTCAGGAATCCAGGCCCTCGGTGTGGCTTCACAGCCGCCACCAGGCACAGTCCAGGGAGGGTGATGAGGGGTTGTCTTTGGTACTTTACTCTCACTTTGAAGAAAATGAAAAGGTTATACAAGAAGGCAAAATTATCAGCTACTAACACAGCCCAGCTTTGCTTGGGCCTTAAAAAAACAACATTAATCGAGGTGGTGGAGGGGGGCATGTGGGAGGATGAATATGTCCCTAATCTTTGTCAAGTTAATGGGGTTTGGAATCACCATGGAAACATAAATTCTGAGCATGTGTGTGAAGGAACAAAGGTATTTGCAGGGAGCTCTAACTGAGAGGGGAAGACCCAACCTAAGGTGAGCTCACCACCCCATAGGCTCAGACTCCTGCAAAATAAAAAGAAGCGAAGAACAAGCAATACGTCTCTGTGTTTCCTGACTGTGGACGCCATGTGACCAGCATCTGCCTGCTCCCACTGCCATGTCGTCCCCACCAAGTTGGACTGTATCCTTTACACTGTGAGCCAAAACGACACCTTCTCTCCTTAAGCAACTTTGTCAAGTATTTGTCACAGCTAAAAGTAACTACTGCAGCAGTTTATGCATGTGTGGGGGTGAGGGGGGAACACGAGTGCACACATACACGTGCATGCACACACATACACACGAGTGCACATGTGCATACCCCATACACACACTTTCTGCTTATTTTATTTTATCAGAACTTTAACAGAATGCAGCCAAGACAGAATCCTGGTAAAATGGTAATTAAATCATCCTGCAGTAAGCAGGTCAAGTATTTCCGTGTAATGGAGCTGTCTTGAGAATGTCCAGTGGCTTCCCTCCGGGCCGTCCCTCACAGGGTAATGTTCAGGGGGCACCACAATGTCAGGAGCTGCCTAAAGGGAAACTGTCAGAGCAGGCTCCCGGCAGGAGCCACAACAGCGATGGACTGATAGAACATGAAGAACCTTTGCAAAGAGAAGGTTCTAGAGAAACTTTGGGGAAAGGGGCTAGGGTATTTAAAGGTTTGCTCTGCTCATAGACACTTGCATTCACATACACAGAGAGAGAGAAAGAGAGAGAGATGCACACAGAGAAAGGCACACACATACAGAGAGACAGATGCACACTGAGAGAGATGCATGCAGAGAGAGATATACACACAGAGAGACAAGCACTCACAGAGAGAGAGACAGAGACAGAGAGAGAGAGAGAGAGAGAGAGAGAGAGATTCTTGAATGAATACTGGAAATCTTCAGTGCTGAGCCTATTTCAACAACTCCCTCATCCCTGACAAGCATTTCCCAAGGTTTGTTCTACTTTCCCCCCCTGGGGAGGGTAGTGGCATCACCACTGAGTCCCACCAGTTATTAAAGCTATTTTTTTATTTGTTTTTGAGAAGGGTCTCACTATGGAGTCCTGGATGGCCTGAAACTCTATGTAGATCAGACTGACCTTCAGCTCAACGAGACTTCCTGCCTCTGTGTCCCTACTGCTGGGATCAAAAAGGTATAGTTTGTTGTTTATTTTGTTTGTTTTTCAGATTCCAGAGTGGTTTGTTTTTTAACCACGTGTGTGTGTGTGTGTGTGTGTGTGTGTTTGTGTGTGTTTGCCCATGCCACAGCACACCTATGGAGATCAAAGGATAATTTACAGGAGTTCCATTCTCTCCTTCTGTCAGGTGAGACCAAGGAATCAAGCTCAGGCTGTCAGCTTGGCAGCAGGAGCCTCCAATGAGCCATCTCGCCATCTCTAAAGGTATTTTCCCACAAAAACAGAAGAGCTGTCGATCAGCACAACACTGTAAAGCCGTCACGAGGCCCTCACAACATCTCCAGAACAAGAACGTACCTCTCAGCTTGTACATCTCTCCGTTGGCAGAGTAGACAACCAGCATGTGGGGAGCTTCGTCGCTCAGGGACACGATGGCTCCAGACAAAGACAGGACTCCTCGGGGCTTCTGGTGTTTGCTCTGCTCATTCACAAAATACTGCAGGAGGCCAGCCTCAAAATCCAGCACAAAGTACCTGAACAGAGAGACCACAGCACGTGACTTCTCTCTTCAGCCAATCCCCTGCTGCACAGCACAGTAAGAGTGAGAACGAACCAAAGTGACATTAGGGTACCCAATCTACAAAGCCAGAGACCAGGGCTTTTCCCGGGACTCAGTGGAACCATGAAAACAAGAAGGTATCAACTGTGAGAGCAGAATGGATCCTGGGATGCATTAGGATCTTGGGAGGCCACTAGCTTTCAGCAGGCCAGAAGCTGGGAACATCACCAGGCAGCAGATGACACCGAGCACCTAACTGCCGTCCCCACTCAGCAGCAATGCCTTGATCTGTGGTTCAATTGAACCTTTGGTTCTATGACTGTATAATCTCATGTAGCCATTCCTAAGGAGGCATCCGCCACTTGGGGCAACCTGAGCCTGTATTCTCAGGCCATGGACTCACACTCAGCTCAGAAGAAGCTCTCCCTTAGGCCCTTTGGAGTGACGGCTGTGTCTTTGTCTCTATACATACACAGACACACAGAAACACACACAGACACACACAAACACACAGAGAAACGCAGAGACACAGAAACACACAGACACAGACAGACAGACAGACACAGACACACACACATACACAGAGACACACAGACATACACACAGAGAGAAACAGACACACAGACATATACACACAAACACAGAAACACAGACAGATGCACACAGAGAAACACACAGACACATACACACATACATACACACAGACACACACACACACAGAACACACAGACATAGACACATACATATATACACACAGAAACATAGACAGATGCACACAGAGAAATACTCAGACACATATACACAGGGAGACAGACAGACACAGACACACAGCATTGCTCCCAGGGCCTAACGCTCACCTTACCACTAAGCTATATCTCCCACCCTGAAAGCCATGTTGTGCTTCGTGACCACAGTATGGACTTCAGCAGTTTTAAGATACTGCTTATCACAATGCAAGTCTTTCAGTGATGTATCTTTTTAAAGGGTCTCAGAAATTACTAAGGTCAAAAGCAAACACTAGGATCTTGGGGTTGGGGGAGTCTCAGTTGTAGGGGACAGGCCTCACATGTAGGAGTCCCTAAGTTCTATCTGCAGCACCAAGCACACCATACCTATTGGTGGGAAGCAGGAAAATCAAGCGGAGACATGTGGGGGCCCTGAGGTTTGGGAAGTGATGCTACACCCGCGGGTCCATTCATTACAACTTATACCTAACCATAGTTAGTTAAGAATGAAAAACTTTTTACAATCGATTACTTGTTTTCCAAATGGCTACCAGGTTGCTAGGCAACAATCTGGAAACTCTGTGAAGCACTGTATAAATGCAGTTATTTTTCTAGGGCAGAGAAGAATATTTTACTACATAGCCCAGGCTAGCCTCAAATTATTAAGCAATCCTCCAGCTTCAGACTGCCGAGTGCTGGGTTTGCAGACACGCACCATCCCTGGTTTAAGCAGCTCTGGGGATCCAATCCAGGCCTTTGTGCATACTAGCTAAGCACTCTACCAACTGCACTATTCCAGGCTTTCAAGAGTTGTAATACAAATGCACAAATAAACTGTTTGTACTAATGAAGGCTATTAACAAAGTACTCTTTTCAAGCTAAGTGGGCCTAGTGGTTCACACCTGCAATCCTGGGACTCAGGAGGTTGAGGCAGGAGGATTGCCTCACAGGAGAGGCCAACTTGGGCTACATTGTAAGACTGTCTTATAAATAAATTGGGGCAGCTGGAGAGATAGCTCAGTGGCTAAAAGCCCTGATTGCTCTTCAAAGGAACATGGATTCAAGGCCCAGACCCACATGGTACTTTATAACTAGCTGTAATACCAGGTACAGCTCCCCCAGTGCCCTCTTTGGGCCTCATGGATACTTCATGAACATGGCACACAGATATGTAGGCGAAACACCCACACACATAAAATAAGTCATCTCAAAGTTAAAATAAATACAAAAAAAAAAAAAAAGCCAAGGGGGTTGGCACGTGCCTTCAGTCCCAGCATGTGGAAGTAGAAGCAGGAAGATAAGGAGTTCAAGGCCTTTCTCAGCCACATAGTGAATCTGAGTCATCCTAGATTACCACTTGAGACCTGTCTCAAGAGAAAGAAGGGGGGGGGAATAGGAGAGGAGGGAGAGAAAGGGAGGGAGGAGGGATGGGAGAGGAGGGA
>JADRCH010000034.1:4695684-4706404 GCA_019843965.1 Rhynchomys soricoides
GAGGGATGGGAGAGGAGGGAGAGAAAGGGAAGGAAGGAGGAGGGATGGGAGAGGAGGAAGAGCGGGAAAGGGAGGGAGGGGGAGAGAAAGGGAGGGAGGAAATCATGTACTTATTTTCTGAATACAGTTGAGATTTGTATTTATCAGGGGATGGGACAGTGTCTGGTTAAGGTTTTAACACAGAGGGACTTGGCATTCCCTCAACATGGCCTTTGAAAGTAAGGTCAGCTGGAGTCACAGGCAGATAACAGTCATCCACCTGACATTGAGAAAAGCCATTTCTGTTGGTCACAGCTCCTGGGAAGAAAGAAATTAAACTTGGCTTCCTGCGGGGTCACAGCTCTGTCAGGTCCAGCCTGGAGCCATGTCTGAAAGTCATAGCTTTCATCCTGAGGGAAGTTAACCATATTTCTAGATTAGGCTGTATTAGCCAAATGAAACTGCCAGATAAATCTCTAAAGGTCTTTTCTTCCCGAGAATAGTTAAAACAAAGCTAACCTCTACAATCTGTGAGTGTGTATATGTGTGTGTGTACATGTGTGTGTGTTTGTATATCTTTAATATGCAACCTGACTGCCGTGTAGGTGAACTAAATGATGTATAGGGAACATTTTCTTTGCTAAATTAAATTTAAATGATTGTTTGGGGCAAGAAAAGAGAATAAGAAGAGGAGTCAGATCAACCCAGAAGAAAACCCCCTCTCTCTGTTCCAGCAGTCTGAAGAGGCCCTGCAGGGTTCCAAGGCAGGTGGCAGGCCCTTCTGGAAGGGCTGAGGACAAGTATCAGTCACTAACATCCTTAGATGTCCTGAGAGACACCAAGTACACATAAACGTGCATACAACACGAAACACCTGTACACATCACACACCTATGTTCACACTCCCATACATAGGCACTCACTACACACACTCTCAAAAACCATGCCTGGCATGCCTATGCAGGCACAGCCTTGATCATGACTACCAGGCACCACATGTATTTACACTCATTCATGGGCAAGGGACCTGAGCATTTGGAATCTTGATTTCTATTTGCAAAAGCCAAAAGCTGACTGATTTTCTTCTATAGGATGTCCTATTACCTTTGTGGCCTACAGATCAGCCTGCTTAGAAAACAATCCCTTCCCTGTGTATATATTTAATCCTAAACGTAGACCATAACCCCCTCCCAACATACACATTACAATCCTAAACGCAGACTCCTCTAGTTTTGTTTCTGCTGCTATAATAAAATGCCCTGAACAAAAAGCCAGATGGGAAGAAAGGTTTGGGGTTTATTTGGCTCACAATTCCAGGTTACAGTCTACCACATCACATCCGCAGTTGAGAGCAGAGAGAAACGAATCCTTCCTTGCTTTCTGCCACTTCTCCTCTCCTGTACAGCTCAGGACTTCCTTGCGGGGAATGGTGTCACCCACAGTGGGCTGGGTCTGCTTACATCCATTAACTATCAAGACAATCCCTACAGACAGGCCTGATCTGAATTAATTGCTCAGGTAAGAGTCTACCCAGGTTAACTTTAGATTGTGCCAAAGTTAAAACCAGCCATCACACAGACAAACCCATTTCCCTGATGTAGATAATACAAACCTAAATGTAGCCTTTCCTGATGTGCACATTACAATCCCAACTCACCCCAGTGCTCATATGCTGTATCCCCAAGCGCAGGCTGTGATGTGCCCCAAGCCGATGCTCTACCAGCCGTGGGCCTGCTTGCATAATCTACGACAAAGCCAACAAGATGGAACTTGAGGGTAGCCTGTGTTTATCTTTTCTTAGGGAGAACAGGACCACAGAAACGGGCCTGGCAGACCATGTGACTTTCCTCTTTGCAGAGACAACATTCACAACAAAGGCAACAGTTTTAGTTCACAGTCCAATGTGCTGGTCAAGACATGGCTGCAGGAGCATGAGGCAGCTCACCATATGACACCCAGAGCTGGAAGTAAGTAGACAGATGAACGCTGGTGCTCAGCTCTCTCTCTCTCTCTCTCTCTCTCTCTCTCTCTCTCTCTCTCTCTCTCACTCACTCTCCCATCTAGGATCTCAGCCTAGGGGGTGGTGCTGCCCACATTCAGGGTGGGTCCTCTCTCCTCAGTTAAACCTTTCTGGAAGCTTCTTTGTAGACAGGTCCAGAGGTGTCTCCTACATGATTCCAAATCCTGTCAAACTGATTATCAGGATTGACTGTCATGGGAATTCATGTTCAACCTCAAGGTGGTCAGCTGTACTAGGCTCTTTCATATGGTTACACGCTCTGGGTGAACGGATTCACATTATGCTTAAAGACAAAAAGAGCCCAAACAAGTTCCACAAGGCTTAGAAGGGGGCAGTTCTAGCTCCCCAGCCAAACTGCAGCCGCAAGGATTCACTGAGTTATCTTTCCTCTTCTTTTTCTCCCCTTAAAACAGGTTCTCATGTAGCCCAGGATAGCCTGCAAATCAGTATGAAGCTAAGCATGAGAAATTTCTGATCCTCCAACTCCTGAACACTGAACAAGTGTGTGCTATCATACTTGGTTTATGAAGCGTTAGGAATTGTACTCGGGGCTTAGTACATGCTGGGTAAGCATTCTACCAACTTAGTGACAGTCTGGGCCCTTGATGTCTTTCGTTTTTTCTTTAAGAATTATCAGCAGCAGCAGCTTGTGAACACACTCATGCACACGTGCAGACAGGTGCCATATCTTGTATGCAGAGGCCACAAGACAACTTTCAAGAATCTGTTCTCTCCATCCTATGGGCCTGGGAACTGAACTTGGGTCTTGAGGGTTGTGTGGCAGATGCCATCTCAGCAGCACTCAAATTTCTCAGAATAATTTACTGAGCACCTACTATGGAGCGGTTTTCCCGCATTTGTGCCGGGAGGTAAGAGCTGATGATATTCACACTAAAAGAAAACTCAGATTCCAGCTATGGTGCTGTGGCATGACAGAGTGAGTCAGTTAGAAGGGTGTAACTTGTGAGGTTCCCAGGACTGAGGAACTGAGATCTGGGGATAAGGAAGCAGAATGGAAGAGGGGGTACAAGGTTGAAACGGCCTTGAGCACGGTGAAGGGAAAAGGGGGAAGAATTTCACGGTGTCTGGAGTGGAAGCCATCTTTACTGCCCACCAAGAAGCCTCAACGGATGATGGCAAGCATGTTACCTACAGTGTGGGAAGAGACTGGGAGAGGCCTTGCCATACAAGGGGGAAAGCAGTTAGCTACTAGAGGGCTTCTGTCTTCTTCAGCATGGACTAGGGAGGCTAACCAGCTCTGTCTCCCAGTGTCCACTGTATACCCAGCTGAGACCGTCCTAAGCATGGAGTCTGGCTGTTCCCATGCCCGCCCGGCTATGCTAACAGTTCAATCAGGCCAGGCCAACAGAAACAGCACTGTGCTATCTGTGGAGACAGGTGGGCTGATGTTCCTGGAAACATTGCCAGCTAAAGTGGCAAAGCTTCCCCATAGGTGCATGGGCACCTGTGTGAGGAGCTGGTCACATTGTGACAGTAATGAAGAAGCAGAGAGAAGGAAAAAACCTTGTTCAGCTCACCTCTCCTAGGATTCATTCTGGGATGGTCCCACCTACACTCAGGGCAGGTCTTCCCCCCTCAGATAAACCTCTCTGGAAACACCCTTAGACATACCGAGGTGGATGATTCTAGCCCAGTGAAGTTGGCAATTGTGCTGGGTGGTTTTAATTATAAACTTGACCAAAACAAAAAACAAAACAAAACAAAAAACAAAAAACCTAGAATCAGCTAGAAGGCATGTCTTGGTGAGACACTGTGTAGATTTGGTTGGCTTGTAGGCATGTCAGGAGACTGTCTTGATTTCGTCCACTGAGGTGAGGAGACCCCAGCCTGTAAGTGGGCATCACCACGCCCTATGGTCCTGGACTGCAGGCAGTCATTGCTCTTGACTACAGCTGTGATGTGTGCAGATGTTTTAAGTTCCTGTCTTGACTTCCCTGTCACAATGTATCATAACTCTAAACGGGGAGCTAAAGTAAACCCTGGCTTCCCTAGGTTGCGTTTTTTGTCAAGGTGTATTATCACAGTGACAGAAACAAAACTGGGGATGGCCACAAGGATGAAACACCACACAAGCATACGAGAAGGGACACATGGTAGTCATTAGCAACATGTAAACAAAGCCACAATGAGACTCACACACACACACACACACACACACATACACACACAGAGAGGAATGACTACAATAAACAGATATTCAATAGCAAGCCGTGAGAATGTGGAAATCTGCATCCTTCCTGCAGGGCGTGGAGGAATGAGAACAGTTGCTGGGGAAGCATAAATTTCCCTGAAGCTCAGCTAGGTGCTCCTACAAAGCGACTGAACAGAATGGAACGCATCTATCCATACCAAAGAAGTGTATGCAAACACACAGCTCTGCCTTCCTTACAGCAGGCGGGGACTGGAAGCCACTCAGCAACCCATCAGCTGGTGTGCAGATGGAACACAACGGCCATCTACCACGGAATACTATTCAGCATCAAGGATGACATGAATCACACTATGACAGGGAAGAGCCTCAAAATTATGTGAGGCTGAAAGAGCCAGAGGCAGATTTAACATATGGTCAGATTGTCTGTGTGTGAAATGCCCAGACGAGGGACATGGAGGAATCATCGCTGCTGGGGGCTGAGGGTGCTGTCGAACTAAAGTGACAGAAAATTCAAGCAGCAGGCATTTGACATGCAACTTTGTGGAAAGGGACCCCCGCATGGAGAAAAGCAAAAATGGCTGACAGGTTGATTTGGTACTGGACAGCAGTTTTTAAAGTCCCTGGGTCTGGAGAAATCCCTGTCCTCTCTTCCCACAGGACAGGACTCAGCCCCTTCCCTAACCTCCCACCTATTGGTTTAGGAAACTGAGTCTTGCCTTCTGAATCATTTAGGGCTTAGAATGCCCCCTTCTCTGTTCAAGGGTTCAGGCTCATAGCAGACATCCTAAGTCAAGCAGAGACAATTCCATCTGGTGGGGGTAGGGCTTAGTACTCCCTGCTCACGTTGAGTCTGACCAACTCTTAAGGCATCCTATGCTGAAAATGGACCACAGCCATCTGTTTCTTCCAATTGGAATAGTATGAACCACAAAGTTCTTAGAAGGTGTGTGTGTGTGTGTGTGTGTGTGTGAGTGTTTCTCAAAGTGAACATCAATAGCTGTCAACTACATTATAAACAAACTAAAACCACCTGAAATGTATACTTAGAATGAGCAGATTTTACGGCATGTCAATGACACCTTCATAAAAGTGTTTAAACGGTCTGGGTCAGTTCCCTGAGCAGACCTTGGGCTCAAACTCCTCAGCCAGTCCCACAACACCCAGAGGAAGCTCCAATCCCAGGTGCTCTACCATGCCCAGGATCCCAGGATCCCAGGATCCCAGGAGTTTAGTCACACCAGGATCTCAGGGTTGCAGAGGCAGCTTGACTTCCAGGAGCTCTGACACACCCAGGATCTCAGGATCACAGAATCTCAGGATCACAGAATCACAGGATCCCAGAGACATCTGGTCTCTGAGGAGCTCTGACACAATCAGGATCACAGGAACAACAGGCTCCAGTCAGATAAAGGGAGGGCAGGTAGAACTAGAGACAACCAGATGTCAGGAGGCAGGTACAAGAACATAAGCAACAGAAACCAAGGTTTCCTGGCATCATCAGAACCCAATTCTCCACCATAGTGAGTCCTGGATACACCATCACACCGGAAAAGCAAGATTTGGATCTAAAATCACTTCTCATGATGATGATAGAGGACTTTAAGAAGGACATAAATCCTTAAAGAAATACAGGAGAACACAGATAAATAAATAGAAGCCCTTAAAGAGAAAACACAAAAACCCCTGAAAGAATTACAGGAAAACACAACCCAACAGGTGAAGGAATTGAACAAAACCATCCAGGATCTAAAAATGGAAACAGAAACAATAAAGAAATCACAAAGGGAGACAACCTGGGAGTTAGAAAACCTAGGAAAGAGATCAGGAGTCAGAGATGCAAGCATCACCAACAGAATACAACAGATAGAAGAAAGAATCTCGGGTGCAGAAGATAACATAGAAAAAATGACACAACAGTCAAAGAAAATGCAAAATGCAAAACGCTCTTAACACAAAACATCCAGGAAATCCAGGGCACAATGAGAAGACCAAACCTAAGGATAATAGGTATAGAAGAGAGTGAAGATTCCCAACTTAAAGGACCAGTAAGTATCTTCAACAAAATTATAGAAGAAAATGTTCCTAACCTAAAGAAAGAGATGCCCATGAACATACAAGAAACCTACAGAACTCCAAATAGACTGGACTAGAAAAGAAATTCCTCCCATCACATAATAGTCAAAACACCAAATGTACTAAACAAAGAAAGACTATTAAAAGCAGTAAGGGAAAACAGTCAAGTAACATATAAAGGCAGACCTATCAGAATTACACCAGACTTCTCACCAGAGACTATGAAAGCTAGAAGATCCTGGGCAGATGTCATACAGACCCCAAGAGAACACAAATGCCAGCCCAGGCTACTATACCCAGCAAAACTCTCAATTACCATAGACAGAGAAAACAAAATATTCTATGATAAAACCAAATTTACACAATATCTTTCCACAAATCCAGCCCTACAGAGGATAATAGATGGAAAACACCAACACAAGGAGGGAAACTACACCCTAGAAAAAGCAAGAAAGTAATCTTCTTTCAACAAACCCAAAAGAAGATAACCACACAAACATAAAAATTAACATCAAAAATAACAGGAAGCAACAATCACTTTTCCTTAGTATCTCCTAACATCAATGGACTCAATTCCCCAATAAAAAGTCATAGACTAAGAGACTGGATATGTAAACAGGACCCAGCATTTTGCTGCATACAGGAAACACACCTCAGTGACAAGGACAGATAATACCTCAGAGTAAAAGATTAGAAAACAATTTTCTAAGCAAATGGTCCCAAGAAACAAGCTAGAATAGCCATTCTAATATTGAATAAAATCAACTTTCAACCAAAAATTATCGAAAAAGATAAGGAAGGACACTTCATACTGGTCAAATGGAAATATTTAAGGGGTAACTTCAGCAAGTGTTATAGGTATCTGATGAGTCTCAGTGTAATGGCCTTGGGAAACACAACGGAATGTTGCTCTTTGCTTAGAGTGAAGCTAATGTATCTTCAAGGGAGAACATTGAAGGTATTTGAATTTTATGTTCCTTTTAGGGGGGTGAGTCCTGTATATTTTAGAAGACTAGTATTTATTTTCTCTGAATTTAGTTAGGAGTTGTCAACTTATTTCTAGTTGAGTGTGACAATAGTAAGGTTATCAAAGCCTACTGAAAACAAGTAACATTAAACATGTGATTTATGAGATTAGGTTGTGTGCTACTTTGACTGAAGTCAACTTTCCTTTGTCATTTTAAAGGAGAAAAATGAATGGCCTACAAACTGTAAGAGTTTATCTATCAGAAATAATTTCCAATTGCTTAATGTTTTTACAAAGTGATTTAATTTATTTTAATCACATTTATAATGTGAAAGTATAAGATGATGATAATATTGGCTTCTAAAGTTTTAGCCTAGAAAATAGCATTTAATTATTATAGAAATGTCTACAAGTAATTTCATAATTTATTACTTCTGTATTTAATTTTGACATGTTTCTCATAATTCACCATTGTATATAATACCGTGATAGAAATCCCACAGTACATACATATTTTTGTCAACATAAATTCCTAGAAATAAGTTTACTAGATAAAAAGTTATGCACAATTTATGTCCCGCTCTACGGTCTCGCCAGCAAGAACGACGCGGCACACATAGGATCCTTCTGCAGTAAAGCTTTAATGCATCTTGAGAGGGAGAGCATAAGCTTGCCACGAGTGGAGACTCAGAACAATAGAACACTCGCCCTTTATATGGGTCACAGCGCTTGCCTGGGACATGGAGCTTCCCCATTGGCTCCCGCACACCAGGCCAGATGCCGCCACGAGAGAGGCTGAGATTCTGAAGTGGAAAATTACCAGGTGCATGCGCACTAGCCTGTTTACAACTTGTCCTCGGCCGAATGTAGGCGCCATCTTGTAATGGCGGATGTGGGTGCTGAGGCGGCTCCCAACAAATTTATACTTTGGTACTTGTTGATAAACGGTTCATTAGAAGAACTGTATTGATTTGTACTGTTATATGGAACATTTTTCTAAAATTCTCTAACAATTAAATTTTATTATTAATAAAGGGGGGGTAAACAAGGAAAATGTCTTCAGTGTGCCCAGTGACGGCCCACCAGGGGAAGGATGGTGGAGTTATCAATGTTGTGACTGACAGGAGACGCTGATGAACCGGAAGGTCAGTGTGAGAGGCGTGGATGCAGCCTGCGAAGAGGTCGGAGATGGAGGTGCGAGATCATTGGGAACTGAGTGGCCCGTTGAAGCCACAGGTCTGCGTGACCACAAAAAGGAATGTGTGTCTGCCGGGCCCATCTGAGTTCAGTTCCCCAGGGCCCGCATGGCAGAAGGAAAGAGTCAGTTCCACGGGTTTCCCCCTCCTTCTACACGTGCGCTGCAGTGCAAATGCCCAGCGCAAGGAAATGAATGAAAGGAAGAGAACTCGGGGCTAAAGACAGAGCTCCGTCAGTGGGGCGCTTACCTTGAAAGCATGAGGAGGACCCCGGCTTGATCCCCTAAACAAAATCAAAAAACCGCACTTGCCGTCCCAGCACTTTGAGAAGTGAGAATGAGGTGGTGTTCCTGGGGCTCACTGGCCAGCCAGCCTACTTGGTGCGTTCTAGGCCAGTGAAAGATGCTGTCTCAACAATAGGAGACAATAAAGGAAAACAGAAAGGGGGAAGGAGATAAAGAGGGAGGGAGGGAGGGAGGGAATGAAAGAGAGGGGGGAGAAGGAGGGAGGGAGGGAAGAAGGGAGGGAGGGAAGAAATGCAGAGAGAAAGGAGGAAATGGGGAGGAGTAGGCCTAGACCCCAGACTCAAGGGACTCCAATATTAAAGAGAGAGGGGTCAGCAGAAATAAGGCAGGGAGCCGGGAGAAGGACATGACCCCACCTTTACTGAGAGCAGCAGGAACGCTGGTACATTTCAAAACCACCACATGGTAGGTAACCTTGAACTCTGAAACTGGGTGTGGTGGGAAGCAGGTGTGGCAGAAGCAGGACCTGCTACTCACTAAATGTCCACCTTCTCTTCTCTCACAAACAAAGAGAGCACGGAGCTGCTACCACGGGGCTCTCCAAGCACAGTGGGGCCATGTAGCCATGGACTGAACCTCTGGCATCTGCTCAGAACCACAAGGAACTAACACAATGCTGGACAGAGCCACTAAGCTCTTCTTCCCAGGCCAGTGTGGGCGTCTCAGAAAAACAGGGACTTCCTAAGGGCTGTGGAGGTCAGACATCGACATCAGGTTGATGTCTTCCTTAGTAACTCCCAATGAGGCTTACTGGTTGGCTAGACTGGGTGGCAAGCCAGCCCCCTTGCCAGCACTGGGATGCCTGGCTTTTCATGTGAGTCATAGAGATGGAGCTAGGTCCTCAGGCTTGTATCATGGACACTTCACGTAAGGTCTTCCTTGTTTGTTTAGTTGGTATATTGTTGTGGATTTGGTCTTGTAATTACGTTAACTGGGTTCCCCAAATTGCACAAGAATCTGTGTCTAAGACGCTGAGGGTTCCTGCCCCCAGTTGGCATAGATTGGTAAATAAAGTTGCCGGGGGGGGGGGGGGGGGGACAATGGCTGGGCAGGGAGACAGAGGCAGGACTTTAGGACTCATGGGTAAGGGAACCAAGGGAGGAAGGAAGATTTAGGACTGCAGTGCAGGAAAGGAGCACGACCAGGCCTGAGACATGTATGCCAACATAAGAGTCAGAGATCGTGGCCCAGGAGGGCTGCAGGCCTGGGTACAGGGTGGCCAGGATGGAATATAGGTTTTAGTAAGGAATAATTCAGGAATATCAGAGGGGAGAATGTGCTGCGTGGAGGTTTGGAGTGGTCCAGTCATTGAGCTGTCTAAGGCATATTAAAATAGAAGGCTCTGTGTGTGGGGAGAGGGTGTGTGTGGGTGTGTGTGTGTGGGTGGGTGGGTGTGTGTGTGTGTGTGTGTGTGGGTGTGTATGTGTGTGTGTGTGGGTGTGTGTGTGTGTGTATGTGTGGTCTTTCCTTCAGGAACCCAGAATGCTGGGGCAGGTGGTAGAGAGGACCTCCCTGCCACCCTCTGGTGGATGAGAGTATCATTAATGGCCTACTATTACAGTGTATCTAGAGCTGGGGTTTTCAGCCAGTGACAGACTACAGAAAACAGGAGTGAGCACAGAGAAAAATCAAAACTGGCAATCCTTACCTAACAACCTTATGATGGAGAAGTAGGTACCACTATTTCTGATTTGGAAACAGGGGGTACCTAGGCACAGAGGGGCTGACTAACCCCACAGAGTTTTAGACCGAAGCAACAGCAGGTACAATCTGTGGGCCAGGGTGTAGTTCAGTGCTCAAGTGCTTACCTAGAACAGAGGACTCCTTGGGTTCAATCCCACCACCAACACAAGCATAAGAGCACAGCAGATGTAGCCATGTGCCCACATGGCTTTTCTTAGAGATAGAGGCCTGTGAAAATTCCCTCTTCAGAATGCGGGGCTTCAAGTTCACTTTTTTCTCTTCTTCTTCTTCTTCTTCTTCTTCTTCTTCTTCTTCTTCTTCTTC
>JADRCH010000034.1:4708708-4724942 GCA_019843965.1 Rhynchomys soricoides
CTGGGTCTAGGTACTGGGGGTGGGGCTCTGGGTCTAGGTACTGGGGGCGAAGCTCTGGGCTCACAGCTGCAAGGGTGAGGGAGACCTAAAGGCCACAGCAGGCTTACTAATCCACTCTATTCAGAAGCTGCACGGAGGTGTGGGCTGATTTCTGGAGAGAGTGGCCCCTAATGTAACAGCAGACACACACACAAAACAAAGACACGAGCAACAAAGGCACTGGGTGATTTAAAAAGAAAAAAAAAAAATTCTTCCCCTCAGGAGCTGTGGGCACAAGCTAAGGCAGTGTTTGCAAAATGCTCAGAATCCTCCTCAGCACACAGCGAGCACAATGTAGCAACCACTAAATCATATAAAGGAAGGAAATGCTAATCAACTGTAGTACCTAGCCTACTTATGCAGGCACACAGTCTATGGTGGCTTTCTGTAGATACAAGTTGGGACGCCTATTTCCTCAAACCACACACAAGAACATTAAGCTTGTCAACGTGTCCGGGAGCACATGACATTCCTAAGGAGAGCCACCTTCTGGACATTAGTGATGACTCTTCAGGGCAGTTGAGATAAAGGTCCACAGAGAGAGGAGGACAGAGATGAGCAGGAAAACACTCCCTGTCAAAAGCCTGTCACTTGCTTAGACATTCTGACTAGATCAATTCCCTCAAACAAAGGAAAACAGTCACAGAAAGGCGAGGATGGGATTGGGGGTGGGGGAGAGCATGGTGACACACGCCTGTCTCTCCAGCACACAGGAGCAGAGGCAAGTGGATCAAGAGTTCAAGGCCAGGGGCTGGAGAGACAGCTCAGTCAGCAAAGTGTTGGCTGGACACACATGAAGGCCCAAACTTCGGTTTAAAACAAAACAGCATAAGACACAGGCACATGGTAACATTTGTCACACAGGCACATGGTGACATTGGTGTTCTCAGTGTTGAGGGGGCAGAGGTAAGAGGATCCTGGCTAGCTGGCCAGTTAGTTTAGAGAAATCAGAGAGACTGCCACACACAAAGCAAGATGGACAGCTCCTGAGAATGACTCCCTAAACTGTCCTCTGGCCTATATACGTGTACATACATATGGATACACAGAAAGTCTCTCTCTCTCTCTCTCTCTCTCTCTCTCACACACACACACACACACACACACACACACACAAAGAGTTTGAGACCAGAGGAGACTCTCCCAACTCAGAGAGAGAGAGAGAGAGAGAGGGCCAACAGTAAAAAAGAAAAGGAAGTACCTGAACACAGGGAGCACACACCTATAATCTCAACACTTGGAAGGGGGAGGGGGAGGATCAGGATTTCAAAGTCATCCTTGACTACATAATGAGTTCAAAGCCAGACTGAGACCCTATTTCAAAAAAAAAAAGGGAAGGAGGGAGGAAGGACAGCAGAAGGAGGGGAGGGGGGAATCCATGTTCCCTGCAGTTATGCAAACACATTTGTGTCTAATGGAATTTTGAGCATGTTCGCACGGTCAGGCTCACTAACCCTGCCTGTTCAATGGAACAGCTTTAGGCGGTGACCCCCTCAGTGTTTCAGGTCATACACACAGCAACACAGTCAGCGGGCAGCCCAGGGCAGCCCAGGGCAGCAGGTGGGCACCCTCCTCAGCGCTCTCCAAAGAGCCTGCCACTGACACCAGGATCGAGCAAACAAAAGACCAGCTTTCACCAAGAGAGCCAAACAGCCACCCTTTCCACTCCAGACTTCAGCCTCTCAGTCACCCCAGGGCCATCTCTTAGATGATTTCTTTATAGAATGTATGTGACCCAGCTCCAGCCAGAGCTCACCCGCTTCTGTGGCGCCAGGGAGCTGGAGCTGAAGGCTGCATACAATTGCAGCTCCTCATATTCTCTGTCACTGATGTTCTGAACAGACCTACTAAGTGCACCAGGATTCCCCAGGGAGTTGTCTTGATGGAGTGAGCATCCCTCTGGGCTTAGTTCAGGGTTGTGTCTGAGGAGGTTAATTCCCTTGTGGTCCCAGTAAACAAAACCACGTCTCTTCAGATCACTGACCGGTTCATAAAAGTCTTTAAAGGCAGAGCGCAGATAAGGAGATGGCTCAGTGGGTAAAGTACAAGCCGCACAGGCTTGAGGGTCAGGGTTCAGATTCCACTCAGGAGCTGGTTGTGCACTCTGGAAACAGAGATAGGGCATTCCCAGAGCACACCAGCTAGACTCATAAAAACAGTGAACTGAGGGTTCGGGTGAGAGACTCAGCCTCAACAGGTAAAGTGGAGAGCAATCAGGGATGATAGCCAATGTGATAGCCTCTGGTCTTCACATCTGCACATAGAGTATGTGTACCCATATGCATGCAAACGCTCACACACTTGGTGACTGGAGAGACTGCTCAGCCAGAAAACACTGCCTGTTCTTTCAGTGGAGTGGAATTTGATTCCTAAGTCTCCACAGGAGAGACAGAAACAGACACACAGAGACAAATTCCTGCCTTCACTGAGATGGTGTTCCATTGAAGAGAAACTACAGAGATACAAGGAGTACATTTAGTGTCAATCAGTACTTTAGTGTGTGTGTATGTGTGTGTATGAGTGCCTCTATGTGTGTGTATGTGTGTATGCTTGCCTCTGTGTGTATGTGTGTACATGCCTGTGTGTGTGTATGTGTCTCTGAGTGTGTGTGCACATGCCTATGTGTGTGTATGTGTCTCTGTGTGTATGTGCCTGTGTGTGCAAGCCTCTATGTATATGTGTGTGTATATGCCTCTGTGTATGTGTGTCTGTGTATGTGTGTGTGTGCGTGTGTGTGTCTGTCTGTGTGTGTGTGTGCATGTGTGTGTGCGTGTGTGTCTGTCTGTGTGTGTGTCTGTGTGTGTGTGTTTCTGTCTGTGTGTGTGCGTGTGTGTGTGTGTGCATGTGTGTGTGCGTGTGTGTGTGCGTGTGTGTCTGTCTGTCTGTGTGTGTGTCTATCTGTGTGTGTGTGTTTCTGTCTGTGTGTGTGCATGTGTGTGTGCGTGTGTGTGTGTGCGTGTGCGTGTGTGTGCATGTGTGTGTCTGTCTGTGTGTGTGTGTGTGTGCATGTGTGTGTGCGTGTGTGTCTGTCTGTGTGTGTGTCTGTGTGTGTGTGTGTTTCTGTCTGTGTGTGTGCGTGTGTGTGTGTGTGTGCATGTGTGTGTGCGTGTGTGTGTGCCTGTGTATGCCTGTGAATGTATGTGGAGGCCAGAGGTCAATAGCAGGTATCCTCAACTGTCATAGGCTTTACTTTTTGAGAAAGGGTCTCCTACTGAACCTACTGCTCGCCAATTCTGCTAGACTGGCCCACAAAGGAATTATCCCGTGTTTGCCTCCCAGTGCTGAAGTCACACCTGGCTTTTGTGGGGATACTGGGGATGGAAGTCAGGTCTTCCTGTTTTCCAACTGAGCTAGCACCCCCAACCACACAATAAGCTCCTTAGAAGAGCGGAAGCAGAGAGTGACAACGTAGCTGTATAGGAGATCCAACCTGGCCTGTCACAGAGACCCTGTTAGCATGAGCAATAAACAGGAGGATGAGGGCCAGAAGCGTGAGCTAAACAAAACCACCATGTTCTGGACCACAAATATCAATTTGGAGGAGGCAGTAGGCACAGCAGGCTGACAGAGACAGAAGACAGCTGGTGTGTCCTGAACAGTGTGGGACGGCAGGTGCATCGTCTCACTCCCTGGCAGAAAGCAGAACCTGGCAAACCTGGGAAGCACCAGGCTTTGATAGCAGGTACCAGGAGAAGTCCAGGAAGGATTCGGCAAAGACATGAAACAAAGTATCATTCTATAGTGACGTTCCCTGCGGAGGATGAAAGTAGACGCTGCTGAGTAGAGCCTACTGGAACAGCCTGAGAGAGATCAAAATGCCCAATCATAATGGAGACAGGTTGAAGCTCATCTGGCAGCATGCTCGCCTACTGGGCACCAGGCTCTGGGTTTGGTTCCTAGCATACCACACGGTGGAGTGTACCTATGATGCCCACACTTAGGATGTGAAGGAAAGGAGCATCAGACGTTCAAGGTCATCCTTGGCTACAGAGTTCAAGATCACCCTTGGCTACAGATTGAGTTCAAGGCCAGCCTGAACCACAGGAGACCCTGTCTCAGATAGACAGACAGATGGATGGATAGATGGATGGATGGATGGATGGATAGATAGATAGATAGATAGATAGGTGATGGACATAAAGCACAGAACATATATACACTGGGGGGGGGGGAGACAGCTTTGTTTTTACAAAGCTCAGCTAAAAGAGTTACTGTTTCACCTGCAGCCCTACACTCTGTGGCTCCACCAGATGAATTAAGAGGCCGGATGCTGAGCCAGGGACAATGGTGTGGGCGTTTCAACTGCATAGATAGCTCACTGCCCTCCACTCCACTTCACAAGAGAGAATGAGGTTGAAAACAAACTGGACAGGAATAAACATCCTTGTCTTAGGTTTGCTATAACTTCTGGATGGTTGCTTGCCTTTAGACATTCTGAGATCAATTCCTCTGCTGTAACACTCTGCTTCCATTGGTCAGGATATTTTTAAGTATGGGGGGGGGATTGATCGACCACAGTGTGGGAGCACTTCTTTCAGTGAGATGTAGGGAGAGTCCCCTGGGGCCAGAGAGGAGCACTGTGCACTTAGCTGTGACTTAACTAGGTGATTAGTAGCCACCAGGAACCTGCTTCTACAGCAGAGGGGCCTGGTCAGAGGAGGACTAACAGTGTCAACCTAAGGTCACAGGAGAGACAGTTCATTGAGACAAAAGGAAATGTCCTAAAATATATACATGGTAAGCTAGGAACACAATGCAGCCAGTAAAATGCTTAACACACAAAGACACCTGAGTTTGATCCCCAAAAGCCACATAAGAAAAAAACCAATTTGTCATACCCACACTAGGGGAAGGCCAGTGGAGACAGGAGGGTACCCAGGGCTCTCTAGCCTGCCAGTCTAACCAAATGACAAGTTCCAAGTCAAAGTGAGGGACCCTGACTCAAAACAAAGGTGAATGGCAAACAAGGAGGGACACCAAAGGTCATTCTCTGCCCCCCCCCCATATACGTACAGAGAGAATATACATGTATTTATAGCTGGGGGTGGGGGATTGTGGCTGGAGAGATGACTCAGAAGAGCATTGGCTGCTCTTGCAGAGACTAAGATTTAGTTCCCAACACCCACATGGTAGCCACAACCATCTTCCAGGAGCTCTAGCGCCCTCTTCTGGCCTCTGCTGGTACTGCATGCACATGGTACACATACATACTTATAGGCAAGCAGACAGACATACATGTAACTACCACAAACCCACTCATAGATCAATGAACAAAGTAAATAACTCTCGAGCCCCAGACCGCCAGCTATGCTTTCTGTGGTCTCTCAGGCCATGTTTCTAGAACAATCTCCATCCTCTGAGGCTATTAAAGCCATCAGTCATTTCCTCTCTGGATCCTATCCTTCTCCATCAAAAAAAAGAAGAAGACCAACTCCACCTGGCTTCTGCTCCTTCTGCCTTTTGTTTCACAAGGCTGTTTCTGAGGTACCTCGAGCCTGGTCCTGAGAAGGGAACCAGCAGAATGGAACATGAAAAATGCCATTAACTCCACCACTCAGCTGCTAATGAAAGCCGTTCTTAGTAGCTCAAGGTTAAAAGAGAGGAAAGGGGACTTCTCGCTAAATTGCCACCTCTCAGCAAATTATTTCATTAGCAAAAGAAAAAAAATTAAATGGACAGTTTTGCAGCGATTCCCCGATTCTGCTGAGCCACTCTGGCACCTTGACCATTTCATTCCCCCATCTTGGATCAAATGAGCACATGGAGATTTACATAAACCCTTAGGCTGGCTTCTCTTCCCAGAGCCACTCTCCACAGCCCCACAGCCAAACAGATGCCACTTGGCCTTCAGCAACATCATGCCCATCTGTACTTGAACCTGCCCTCCCTCTCAGGGGCAGCTTTAAAACCAGCCACCTAACACCTTTACAGTTAACTGTGGTGGTAATAGACAGAAGCCAGGAGAAGGCTCAGTGGATACAGCACTTGCCGTACAAGCATAAAGACCTGAGTTCAGATCCCCAGTAAGTATTAAACGCCCACTGTAAAATCAGAAGGAACTGTCACTCCCTTCAGCCAAATCCCTCCATCTCCCAAGCCTAGCAAAGCCAAACAGCAGACCCACATTTCCCTTCTAAGCAACCTCAGCCTGAATCAGAGGTTCCTGATTTATTCAGATCCTGTGGGAGCTACAGGCACCAGACGCTCCTAAGCAGAGAACTTCAGGTCCAAGGTCACATGGCATCGGTTGCGTCAGTTGCTTTGATCCTTTACATCAAGACTGCTTAAGTCCTGCAGGAGATCAAGCCAGAAGCCCTTAGAAAGTATGGCAGCCACACATTCTTGAACATGGCTGCCACACTTCAGCTGCTATGTGAGGCAGAGCTTTAAACATGAGGCCCAGGATGCCCAGGGCCAGCAGTACAGGCCCTAGCATAGGAGAGTTGCAAACAGAAAACCCAGGATGCCCAGGGCCCACAGTATAGGCCCTGGCATAAGGTTTTGCCAACTTTTATGAACAAGGTCAGAAAGTATTTTCAAACACAGTGAGCCTACAGCGGCTGATGTTGTAAAACCAGAAGCAATTGCCTCAGAAAGTAAACAGATAGCAGTGACAGTGCTTCAATAAGATTCCACTAGAAAAGGTGAAGACCAGATAGTGTCGATGTTTGTTACAGCACACAGGAGAGGCACCTGAGTCTCCCTCACGTTTCCCACAGAGAGGCTGTAAGGCCTTCCAGTGCCTCTCTTGTTATTTGGGTTGCTTGGGGTTTCATTTTGCTTGTTCAGGGTTTGGTTTTAAATTATACTGTATCCAGCTGGCCTCCAACTGGTAGCCAGGGTTAGCCTTGAACTCCTGGTCCCTAACCCCCACTTCTCAAAGGCTGAAAAGTACAAGCCTGCACAACCATGTCTAGCTTTCCTCTTAAGCCAAGCTCAAGTGTCTCCTCCCTAGAATGTTCTCAAAGCACATCTATAAGTGTCCATGAGTCAAAGAGTACACCAAGGTGGCTCAGGAGGTAAAGATGGCTTCCACCAAGACTGGAAACCTGACTTCCATCCTGGGACCCACACCTGCTGGAAAGAGAGAAAACTTGACCTTCCAAAAGTTATCCTCTGACCTACACACACACACACACACACACACACACACACACACACCAGCATTCACACAAATGCTCACACACGCACACCAAATAAATAAAAATGCAATAAATATTTTTATAACGAGTACCATCACCAGCAAAGTTTGAGAAACCAAAATGACATCGCTATAGCCAAGTACCCGTTCCTCTGCAGCATGACTTGTTTATTGCACAGCTACAGAGAGGCACAGCAGCAGGCACTGTTTCCCAAACTTACTAATCATAATGGTGGAGGTCTGCTCCTTTTAACATAACTGTAGCCATTTTGTTTTCAGACTCCATCTTACAAGGTAAAATTAAGTTCATAGTTATCACTTTAACTGACCCTGAAGAATGCTACTAATAAGCCAAAAAGTTATGGTTGAATCACTTGTACCCTGTCATCTCAGTGTTCCGGAATTCCCCTGTTCACCACCCGTCCACCACCCCTCTTACCTCACTCAAGACAGATCAGCTTAAAGGTTGGCTGATAATACTTTTGTCTAGTTAGCCAAAACTGTTGTACCTCACTGCTTGCCTTTAAACTTTTGAACCTGGTTTTTCATATAAAAAGCCTGTCCTGAGGACAGACTTGTGCCACAGTCAGGTTTTTCCTTCGTGCGGATCTGGAAGTTCAGTATTATGGAACTAATATATTATTCAATATCTTCTTCTATATAGTATTCAATAAATGATTCTTGCTTAACTGAGACTGATGTACACATGGTTTGTGTGGAGACTCCCAGACCCCAACAATAATGCCATTTGGGGTACTGTATCTCACAGGACTAGTAGTCCATGGAACTCACTTCAGGGAATGTCACAGAAAAAAAAAAAGTCTCTAATCTCATTGACCTGAATTTCATTTTCTTAAAGTTTCTGCGTCTGGGGTAGTGTGTGCCTGCAGAGGTCAGAAGAGGGTCTCAGATCCTCCAAAGCTGCAGTTGTGAGCTGCCACACATGGGTGCTAGAAACTTGTGTCTGCAAGAAAATCTGCTGAGCCATCTCTCCAGCCCCACAGCTTTAAAACACAAATTCTCAGTTCACTCGCAACGGGGAGAGAAAACCAGGGACAACTTACCCATATTTGCCATCTCCTGGAGTTGCTCCTTCACTGACCTCCAGTTCCCATCAGCCAACCCTTCCAGCGCGTAGCCAGGAAACACCACCCCACCCCCACCCATGAAGGTCCTCCACGAGACCAACAAGTGATTCGCTGTCCCTGTCCACTCATTCTTGACATTTATTCAATTCTGTCCCTTAAGCCAAAGCATATCAACACCTGACATTCATTCTACCCAGAAAGCCTGTATGCTAGAACATTTCAACATTAGTCAGCTGGCTGGGAGGTAACTCAAGGATGAAAGTCATGCTTAGCCAGCATGCCTGAGGCCCCAGGTTTGCTCACCAGCACCACGTAAACCAGGTCTGGTGGTGTACTCCCAGGACTGGAGAGGTAGAGACGGATTTCAGGTCAAGGTCAACCACTACAGAAGTAAGCTAGAGGCAGTCTGGGCCACATGAGACCCTGTCTCAAAGGGAAAAAATACTGATAGCATTTTTATAGACATTCTTCATATTTACACATGTCCTTGATTCAAAAATGACAAAAGGGGCCATGGCTCAGTGACAGAGTGGTTGCTGATCACGCACAAGGCCCTGGGCTCCATACCCAACATTGCTGTGTAGCAGGAGTGTAAAACACAGCAACATAAAAATGTTTCCTTCTGGTTGGTCTTCCTGAATCTGTGTTTTGGGGGCTATAGTGTCCAGCCCATCTACTCTAAAGTCAGAGAGGTCAGATGTGATAACAAGGGATAGAATGCCTTTGTCCTCAGGCGCAGACTAGAAATGAACAGCAGTCTTACACCTCTAACCAGACATCAAACCTTCTCAAATTAAGTTACAGTCTCTATCCACTCTAAAGATGATTATGTCCTGCCGGTGAGCTCAGAGAGTATGCTAATCAGTGCAATAAGAATGCAAATTCTCACCCCCTCAATTCTAAACCAGTGACAGGGACACTTATGCAATCCCCTTTACCCCAACATAAAAGCTCCATAAATCAGCGCTTAACTGCTTCCCAGGCACCTGTTGGTCTCCCTTGCTTTCTCCAATTAACAAAACTGAAATCAGCAGGCTTCATGTTTCTGCCAAAAAGGCCGATTATGTTCATTCCACTCCCTGCTCCCTGTGACCCCCTCCTAAAAAACAGTCCCTCGCCTTTTCCTTCCCTTGTTGAATTATTCTGTCCAATAACAAGCCTCTGCTCCCCAAGAAAGTCACAATCCAGGACCAAGAGAGGGCTCAGTGGCTAAAGAGGCTTGCTGCCAAGCCTGATGAAGTGTTTGATCTCCAGAACCCACACAGTGGAAGGAGAGAACCAACTCTTGCCAAGTTGTTCTGAGTATCACATACTTGTTGCTCATACACACAAACACACACACACACACACACACACACACACGCATGCACGCACACACACACGCACACCAATATAAATAAATGCTTCATAAAATAACTATCTATGGGGCTGGGGGTAAGCTCAATAGTAAAGTGTTGCCTGACATGATCGTGGCTTAGGCTCAAACCCATCACCGGGGGAGAAAAATTGTATTTGGCATTGATATTTTAACTTCCAAAGGATCTATTCTCAGCTGGAAATGTAGCTCAGTTAGTAGAGAGCTTGCCCAGAATGCTCAAGCCCTGGGTTCAATCCCCCAGCACCACATAAATCCAGGTGTGATAGTGTATACTTGCAATCCCAAGCACTGGGGAAGTGGAGGCAGGAGGATCAGAGGTTCCAGGTCTTCCTCAGCTACACATGGTGGTTTCTACTCTATTACTTCTCTTGTGAGTATCCGATAATGTCATGCTGGGAGGGATGGCCACAGGACATTGGGAACAGCAGAGGACAAAGTCACCACTGCAGGATCAGACATATGGGGGTGGGGTACCCACCCGATCCCCCAGACCAGAGTCTTTAGACAGGCAGGGCAGCCACACTGTCCTAGCTTGCTTCTCAGTTGCTATAATGGACAGTTCCCAAAAGCAACACGGGGAGAAAACAACTTGTTTAGCTTAGAGATGACAGTCCAACCTCAGAAGCAGCTGAGGCAGGAGCCAGGAGGCAGGGACTGAAGCAGAGACCACCGCACAGTGCCTTTTAGTGACTTGCTCCTCTTGACTTTTTAACTTCCTTTCTTACACAGCCCAGGACCACCTGCCCATGGCTGGGACCTCTGCCCAGGGCTGGCACCTCCTGCATCGATTAGTAATCAAGAAAATGCCCTACAGACTTGCACACTGGCCAGTCTGATGGAGGCATTTTTCTCAACTGAGGTTCCCTTTCCCCAGGTGACATTGGTCCTAAAAAGACTAGAGTCACTCATCAGGGGAAGCCAATGGGAAGCACGTATCCTGAGTGCTTATGCTAGCCCTAAGAAGAGGTGGGGAAGCTCTCCAGGACTCTCTCTCTCTCTCTCTCTCTCTCTCTCTCTGTGTGTGTGTGTGTGTAGACATGTACACATGTGGGGACATATGTCTATGTATACATTTGCACAGGCCAGAGGGCATGTGGTGTCTACCTTATCAAACTGTTTTATGCCTCTGAGTTACGGTGGCCAGCAAACCTGGAAGTAGGCTGGAATCTAGCAAGGCCCAGTCATCTTCCTGTCTCTGCTCACCAAAGGCTCACACAACTTTTTACATAGAATTCAAACTCAGGTCCTCTGCTTGTGTAGTGAAGCCCTCCTGCCCACCGAGCCATCTCTCCAGCCTGCTTCTGACCTTTTGAGATGTTCAAGACTCTGCGGTACTGAGGGGTATGTCTGAGGCACTGGGTGTCAAGGGCTGTGGAGACACGAAACATAACTTCAGAGGCTTAAGGTGTTTCAGCAAAATGGATCCTTTGAATATATGGCTAGAGGTTAAAATATTAAAGGAATCTGATTAAGTTTATAAATAGTGCTAACAGCCATCCTTAGAACTGTAATTTGTTAAATTTAGAAGCTAAGTGATGTCACTCAGTGAGTAGGGGAATCATCTTGAGATAAAAATTATTAGTATGTAAATGAAATCATTTCCACAAATTGAACTCAAGGCTTCAGAAATAACTAAGCTGTCAAACATATGACTTGGATAAACTGAGTAACAATTGAAAGAGTACAATCAACTACGTCCTTTTCTAGGCAGAAAAGCTATATTTAACTATTAAAAACACGCTGGCAATGCCCATAACCTTACACTATTGTGTTAAATCTCCTTTTGGCTTTGAAAAGAAAATAGTAAGAACAGCCAGGTGAGGTGGCATGTTCCCACGATTCCAGCACTCAGGCTAAGCTGGGAGGATCAAGTTCAAGGCCAGCCTGGGCTACGAGGTAAGTCTCCTGACTCAAAAGGAAAATCTCCTGGGAGATGAAATGTGCGTTTACAAAGCTATACACTCAGGGCAGGGAAAGTCACACAGCCAGGAAAATGGACGCTGTGCAAGCAGAGGAACCCGAGTTTGATCCCAGCATCATGAGAAGTCAGATGTGGAAGGACACGCTTGTAATTCCATCCCTGCGGAGGCAGAGATGAGTAGAGATCCCTGAGGCTTGATAGCCAACTGCTCTACGTGTACTTGACAAGTTCCCAGGGCCGGCAAGAGGGCTCACCAGGTAAAAGGAGCTTGCTGCCAGGCCTGATGGTTGGTTTTGATCCTCAGGACTCAGGTACTGCAAGGAGAGAACGGGTTCCCACAAGTTGTCCTCTGATAGCCACATACTGGTGGGATACTCTCAAGTACAGGAATACAGAGCAAGAGAGCAAGAGCGAACAAGAGAGAGACAGAGAGAGATTAAGAGAGAGCAAGAAAGCGAGAGAGAGCGAGAGATAGACAGACAGACAGACAGGCAGGCAGGCAGAGGCAGGCTAATTTTTAAAAAAGGAAACTCAAAGTATATGAAAGATCCTGTCTCAAAAATCGAGGTGGAAGGTATCCTAAGGAACGACACCTGAGTCAACCTCTGAGCGACACACACTAGGGGTTATGGCTTTGTTGGCAGAGTGTTCACCTAATAAGACACAAGCCCTGGGTTCCTTCCCCAGCAGCACATAAACCAGGATCAGAAACCCGAGATCATCTCGACTGCATAGCTGCTGGGACCCGTGAGATGAGTCTAGGAAGCACTTTTCACTGTGGCTTCAGGAGTGGAAAATTACTTGGGCAAGAAAAAGGACAAGTGACTAACTAGGGAAATGGCTCAGAGGTTAAAAGTTCCCTGGCTGCTCTTCCAGAGGACCTGTTTGGTTCCCAGCACCCATGTGGTAGCTAGCAAGCCATATGGTGGCTAAGAACCATCTATACCTCGAGTTCCAGGGTATCCAGTACCCGCTTCTGGCTTCCATAGGCCAAGGCATGCACATGGTGCATATGCACACACATGTGAGAGGAACACCCAGACATGTCGAATGAAAATAAACAAGAATTTTCAAAAACATAAGTGAGACAGAAAGGAAGCCATCACTGGCATCACTGACCAGATAGAACCCAACTGCCAAGGTCCCCCTCACCCTGCATTGAGCAGGAGACAAAGCCCCTAAGGACAGAGAGGTCAAGTCAGGACAGGGCTACCCCAGGCAAGACTAATGCTGGAAGGGTGGACAGTTCTGATTGCCACATGAATAATGAGTAAACATGAGGCTGCCAGCCCATCCACATCATTCAGAAACCTGTGAGGGACATTTGGACATGTCCAGCCTTCCAACTGAAAGCATCCAGTGTCAAACTCACGGTGACTCGCGACGGTCTCCTTCGGACAAGAAAAATAAAGACACAGTCCACCCACACCCACCTTGTAGCTTCCGGTCCACAGGATGAAATCAGATGTCACAGCCTGCAGCCCACCCCAGTCACACCCATGCCCACCTTCCTCTAAGTCCTGAAGCCGATACTGTTTCTAAAGTGGAGATTTTGTTCATCCCACACATGGTATCACAAAGGGCACGCCTGGAACTGACAAAATCTCCTCTCTTGAACTGAGTCTAGCTATTGTCTGGGTCACCAACACTCTCTGTTTGCTGCTGATACAGCACTCTTCTTCCTCTCCCTCCTCCCCCTCCATCCTCCCTCCTCCCTCCCTCCCCCCCCCACCTCACTGCCCAAGCTAGCCTCAAACTTACTGTGTAGCTGAACTTCTGATCCACCCACCTCTGACCCCCGAGAACTGGGATTACACATGGGCATGACACAGCTGGTTTATGAGGTGCCAGGGATCAAACCCAGGGCTCCCCTGTGCTTACTAGACAAACACTCTGCCAGCTGAGCTACATCTGCACCCCTTTGAGTCAACTTCCAACAAAGAATCCGATTGTCCACCCTGTCCCCTGTCCAATTGTACCACTGAGGAAGCACATACTGTTCGCAAGGGTCCAAGGAGGTAGTTCCCAGGGAGGAAGGGCCTCATAGTCTCCCTCCAAAATGGTTTGCTGAGTAAAGACCATTATCCCGGGCTAAGGAAGAACAGCTGTAGTTGTGGGACTTACCACACTGGGCTGCTCAGAAAGCCTGCATCAAAACCAGTTTTGACTCTAAGTCAGTAATGGCTGTGTTATAGACGGCAGCTCACACAGGTGCCGGCTACAACACGTGAACAATAAAAACCGCTCTCTCCTTTGTTCCTAAGTCGGGTGCAGCATATCCTGAGGGAGGACAACATCATGTGCCTTCCAAAAGAGTCTATAGACTCTGAGTTCCAAACAACCGGGTATCTCCAGGAAACACGGAAGAGACTCAGCTGGGGTGGCGGGCGGCACACACCTGTAATCCCAGCACTGAGGAGTGTGAGGCAGGAGGAGAGCCCATTAGAGTCCAGAGGTAGCCAAAGCTATACAGTGAGACTTCATCTTGGGGGTGGATGGGGAGTGACATCAGGAACTGAAGTATAGAAGAAGGGGAAGTGTTAGGTACAGCCAGAATAAAAAGATGAGCAGTAATGTTGAGGGGTGGTGTGGGGTGAAATACACAGGACTTTTAGGGTAATGAAACCGTTCTTTATAATCTACAATGGTGGCGTGTGCTTGTCAAAAGCTAAAGGAGGGTTCAGTACAATGAGTCACGTGGAGCCTGTGATTCTACAGAGGAAACCATTTAGGAGGTTGGAGGATCCTGGGGGGAAACCTGTACTATGCCTAGAGAATTTAACAGTATTAGGAATGTATGAAGCCACTTCTTGGGTGGGAGCCGGGTGAGGGCTGCTTTGAAGGAAGCAGAGCCTGTAAGACTGAAAGCCACCGCCGGGCAGCTGTGGTGCACACCATTAATCCCATCACTCGGGAGGCAGAGGCAGGCGGATTTCTGAGTTCGAGGCCAGCCTGGTCTACAGAGTGAGTTCCGGGACAGCCAGAGCTACACAGAGAAACCCTGCCTCAAGAAAAAAAAAAAAAAGACTGAAAGCCAAAGCGGAAGGGGCAGCAGGGTTCACTGTGTGTCTGATCAAGTCCTCCCCCATGGGGCCACATGACTCCCCTGCAGTCACTGGGACTTAGCAGTTAAGGAGACATGTGAAAGATAGAGAAGAGAACCACAGTAGACATTGCAGTTGGGGTTCAAAGACTGACAAGAGGAGGACCTAGCCTGGCTCCTGAGGCAATGAGTCAGAGGTCAGAGTAGAAGTTAGGTCCTTAAACTAGTGAATCAAACTCACATTAATAATGGTCCGTGGACAATGGCCATCCATAAAAATAGATGTGTATAAACAAACACACGCTCCTATTCTTTCCTTCTGTCTCACAAGAAGCGGCATCTCCATGGCAACGAGTACCCATAATGCCCAGATTCTGGTTTCTAATCCCATTCTCCAAAACAGAAAACAGAGCTCCTGGGAGAGACGGTTCCAATTCCAAGATCAGGGCAGGAAGCATATGAAGTGAGCCTGGAACATGCTGTAGCCAAGAAGTAAGAACACTCTCAAAAACAAGCAAAACACATCATGTTTCCAGGGGAGTATCCAGGTAACAGAGGGACTAGAAGCAAAGAATTTGTAAAACAACAAAACAGTAAGATTTTCAGCATTAAAATGAAGTCCTATTAGACTAGACCCTAAAGTAAAACATAAATACGGTAGACACCCCCCTTATCTCTGATTTCACCTCTCCAACTTTTAGTAGCTTGCAGTTGATTATAGTTAAAAATCATTACATGGAAAATTCCAGATATCAGTCAAAATAGGTTTTAAACTGTGCACCATTCTGTGTAGTGTGATAAAATCTCACCCTGTCCTGCTCTTTGCTACCCTAGAGGTAAATCATTCCTTTGTCCAGGATATCCACCCTGTATGCCCTCCCCACCTGTGAGTCACTTAGCAGCCATCTTGGTCATCAGACCAACTGTCATAGTATCACAGTGCTTGGATTCAGAACCTTCCTTGGTTTCAGGTACCAACTGGGAAGTTTGGAGCACATACACCATAGGGAAGGGTGGCCCTCAAATGAGAGGAACACAGCTCAGCACTCAAGTGTGGGGTGGGCAGAGTCACTTCCCTCCAAAGAGTTCAGGAGGGGCAGGAGTAAAGGAGAGTGGCTTTACCATGGGAAAACCTGAACTGGATACTTCCAGGCAAGTGACCACCACTGCCAACACCAATTAGCAATCGAGAAAACGCCCCCGTGGACACACCCACAGGCCAACCTGATGAAAGCAATTCCTCAACTGAGGTTTCCTCTTCAAGTTGACAACCACGATCAGCCATCATACCAGACCTGGTACATAATGAGGCCCAGGCCAGCCCAGGATGTGGAACCAAATCCCATCTCAAAAAAAGAAAAAAACAAATCACCGTGGAGGAATAAGAGTCATCAACCATGGGCCTTTTGTGTGATGTAATAGAAATGGCTCTCCGTGACTGCTAATGTTGTCAACTTGACTGAATCTAGAAATCATCAGGGGAGATGAGCTTGTCTATGGGGGAAGGGGGTGAGCTTATCTGTGGGGGAGGGGGTGAGCTTGTCTGTGGGGGAGGGGATGAGCTTGTCTATGGGGGAGGGGGTGAGTTTGTCCATGGGGGAGGGGGTGAGCTTGTCAATGGGGG